>BSBM01002398.1:0-220211 GCA_027924585.1 Larix kaempferi | reverse complement strand
AGTGCTAGTGTGAGGAGGGGGAAGTCCAATATAAAGGAGGGTTGGGTCAGTAGTATAAAGAGAGAGAGGGTTTTATGGTTAGTGCGAGAGGGAGGAGTAGAGCGATATATATATGTATATATATATATATATGTATATATATATATATGTATATATATATATATATGTATATATATATATATGTATATATATATATATGTATATATATATATATATGTATATATATATATATAATATGTTATATATATATATATATATATGTATATATATATATATATGTATATATATATATGTATATATTATATATATGTATATATATATATATGTATATATATATATATGTATATATATATATGTAGGTATGTATATATAGATAGATAGATAGAGATAGATAGAGAGAGAGAGAGAGAGAGAGAGAGAGAGAGAGAGAGAGAGAGAGAGGGGGGAGAGGGAGGGTGAGAGAGAGAGAGAGAGAATTGGGGTGTTAGCAAGGGTTAGTGTTAGCAGCGGAGAGCACGATTTAGAGGTGGGTTGCTCAGTAATAGAGAGAGAGATGAGAGTTGTGGTTATTTGTACGGGGAGGGGGGATTAGGAAAGATAGAGGGTGTGATTAGGGGGTATAGAGGGAGAGAGGGTTTATGGTTAGTGCGAGAGGGGGGAGTAGAGGGGGATATATATATATAGATAGAGAGAGAGAGAGAGAGGAGAGAGAGAGAGGAGAGAGAGGAGAGAGAGTGGCGAGGGAATGGTTACGGTTATTGGGGATATTGAGAGAGAGGGTGGTGGTTAGGGGTTGGGGGAGAGAGAGATGGGTGGTTTTAGGGGTTTCGGGGTGTTAACATACCTAATTATCCAAGTTAGCATTTTAGTAAATTTTTCAAAAAATTTCATGTTGATCACTTAACTCCCTATCACACCACTTCAAATGCAAAGTACTATATACTACACATATTTCATTTATGTGGTTTCCATCTTCTATTTCATTTAAAACATACTTGGTGTGCAATTCATGAACCACACGACGAATGGTCCATGAGTATGTAATACTGATTAAGAGATTTCTTCATAGCCAAACAAGTAAATAGCACATCTTGTGCCTTCGTGTTGCAAGTCTTTTCATTCATTTCATATGCTTAGAATGACAACATTCTAACAAATATTTTTTACTATCTATAATTATTCAAAGCCATCAATGACACCTAAATGCATACTACATAAAGTGATAATTTTCATCACCCCTTGTTTACATCAATGCTTTCTTATTAAAATCATAAATTGGCTTCCGTAAGGAAACATTACTCTAAGAATTTGTCGTATTATACACTCTTTCACATGTATTTTCAATGCAACTTTATTTCTTAGATGTAATTCTATCTGCATAAAATTTTCTAACATGTCAAGGTATATGTATCATGTTTATAACATACTCGATGAATACCTATGAAAGCATCTGTAATTTCTCCCAAAGCTCTGTTATAGATTCATGGCACTTGCAGTTTCTCTAGCCTCCAATGGTTAATAACACAACAAATGCCACTTCGAATGCTTGTAGTTGAACATGCATCATAATTTAGGTGACACACCCAATGCCCGTAACACACTTATTGTGTGAAAAGAAGAACTGATACATGCCATAATGATATCCATATACTGAGTACCATGTCACACTGAGATACTTCACGTACCTCTATCCTTTTATACTTGGTAGTAGCAATAGACGATTTATTCAAGAATCTCATTATTTCATTCGAAACATAATTGTATTCCCATCACAAATACATAAACTCAAATACACACATATTGCTACAATTTTATTTCATTTGCATACCTGTGGTATAGCCATATATACCATTGTAGCATCTTTGAAATGAATCAAAAGGTGATCTTCAAGATTTTTCTTGGAAAATATACCACCTTTTGCCGATAAAATTTTCTTCCCTTCTCGACGTGCACCAAGCACAAGATTGGTACTCCACACCTTCTTGGTGTCATGGCCCTCAGGGTGTGCATCATGCACAAAAAGTTCTCAACAGCTTCTCGGTGTCATGCCCCTCAGGGCATGCATCGCACATAAGACAATACCCATAACCTTCTCAGTGTCATGCCCCTCATGGAATGCATCATGCACAGGATGATACCCATCACCATGGTTCCTAGCCCTCCAGCATACCTCCTCTCACTTCTCGCACACAGAGGGTAATCTCCTCATAAGGGGCCACCTCTCAAAAGAGGGTCATATCCCTTTTCAAACTCGTCCCGTAAGAGGCTTCCTATTAGTATGCATCGAGAAGTGTCCAGCCACTTGCTAGTGTAGTTGACTACCCAAGACTCACCTAGTGCTCCTGAGTTACGGGCTTCTGAGTTACAGAGTTCTTCCAAGATTTTTGCGTCAAAAAAAACCATGGTACCTCCTCTAAGAGCTCTTCAGGGTAACACATCTAGTGTTCTATACCCAACTGCAGGTGTTCATTTTTGGCACAAATCTGTGCTCCAAACCTGGCCTTCTCTTTTTCATTCTTCTTCGCTTACATTTATTCTAATTTAAGTTAGCTTTATTTTAATTTGTAGGGTGCCTTCCTCCCCCTCCTGCTTAGGTTGAATTTGTAAAGTTTTTATTTATTATGTGTAGGGTTGTCTTTTAATTTCACTTGATGCTCTCAAGATTTTCAATTCTCTGGTCATATTGTCTCAGGTGCCTACAACAATGTCTCATAACATCGCATTAGTGAAATCTCAGTTCTCATTATGGCTCTAATGCCACTATCATGGCCAACCTGCTTTGCCAACACAAGATTTAAGTTGAGCGTACATGACAATCCATCAAGCTTAACAACCATATAGAGGCATTCACTTACAGTGATTTTTGCGAAATCCTTTTGTTTTATCAATCCTCTCACTATTGATTAGCTTGGTTCCTTAACCCAAATTCCTTACTTTGTGTGATCAACTCCTCACACATATCAACCGAATATTTGTATTAGCTCAAACCTCATGGAGGTCAAGTGTCAATCACACAAATATAATCATAACACTTTACATAATCATAGTTCCTTGCAACTTTTTTTTTTAAATCTCTGTTGCAGCATTTGTCATAAATGAGCCTATAGGTCCTAGAGTAGCAACCTTCACTCTTATACGATATGTAATGTACCCGATATCCTTGTTACGTTCTAGAGGAAATGGGGTGAAATTTTTCATTTTTATTTCTTGTCGAATAAGCAAATATGTTCTATATTAAAACATACTTGGTAATTATATCATTTGAACAATATCAATCAATCTATGGAACCAACTATAATGAACCAAACACTTCAGTTATGATTGTACAACTGCCACTACAAAATAGATGGTTAGCTAAAGCAGATCTTCCACTAACTACTTATATAAAGCATTCCTTATTGACTTCGGTACATGGCCCATAATTCTTACTCCAAGAATGATCCATATGCTGGTGGAATAAGCTTAGGAGATCATCATTCATCCCTTGGAGGAACCCATTTCTCCTTAGAGGCCTTGGTTTGTTTTGTTCTAGGAAGATTGCGACGTTAGGGCTTGGTTGTAATCCTCTCTCTTCTTTGTATTCCCACTTTTATATAGTAATACAAAACTCTTTCCATAAATGTCTTGTTGTTCATTGATATTTATAGTTTAATTCCTTAACCGTTTTACTTAGATCAGTTATTGTGTAGATGTACTATTACTGCTTGTTTGTCTCTTGCATGTTCTGACAAGTCCTGCATCTACAGATCTGACGACCGTGGCTCCTGGAGCGACAAAGGAGAAGGAGATCTATAGATCTGAAAGGTAAGATGTTTACATCACTGAATCTCTAATTTTATCTAGGAAGGTATATTTTTGTTATGTTTGATTTGTTCTAGATTCACATTGAACTAGGGATATCATGCCTTAAGTCTGCTTTCGATAGATTGTCTAGTAACACAGGGGAATCCCGGTCCAACGAAGCCTCTTCCTTCTTCACAACATTGTTCTAAGCCTCAGCTTGATCCCATCAATTCCTTTCCTTCTAGGAAAGTTGTACCTTCAGTGCCTGAGTGACCCCATATTTATCCTTCGCCTTATGTTCATCTTATTCCTGGTGCTTCTTTGCAACTATGCTTAGGGTTTCATCCTTTTCCCTCTTGAGGTCCTCTACTGCATGATAGAAACATATGTCCAGATAGCGGCATCGGGGTTCTTGTCACCTATTGCAAAGGAATCATTTATGTTAGTGAAATTAGCTCTATTAAGCCTCACTTTCCTGTATGTGTCTTCTCTATCAATAATCCCTTAAGGCTTCACGAAGGCCAAGTCATCCTCCTCCTCCCTACGCTTCTCAGTAAATCTTTGAGCATTATTTTAGGGGCATTATACAAGGACAATTTGCGGGAAACCTTCGCTAAAACGTCTTTCCCTTGTAGTGAGAGAGAGAGAGAGAAAGGAAGATTAAAGAGAGAGAAAGAGATAGAGATAGGGACATAGGGGGGAGAATAGGGGGAGGAGGGTTAAGTAGAGAGAGAGAGAGAGAGAGAGAGAGAGAGAGAGAGAGAGAGAGAACATTTATAGATAGAGAGTGAGAAGATGAGGGTTAGGGGGAGAGGGGAGCATGGTTAAGGATATAGTAAGAGAGGGGGGAGGGGAAGGGTAAGGAAGGGGCTTAAGAAGAGATGGGATGAGTAAGAGATAGATGAAGAAGAGGGGAGGGAGAGGGAGAAGAAGAGGAATCTCAAGTAGATAAGGAGATAGAGGAGGATTGAAGGGGGGATGTTACAACGTAATTTTCCACCTTGTGAGCATCAACACTCTTTGGCCTGTAGGGTCCATTTTACTGACTCAAATCCACTTTATATCCTTCAGACACACTATTTTCCCTATTTTTTCCCTTGTATGCTAGTTGCATCACTGCAGTGGGCGTACCCACATAGTAGTATCCCACGGGTAGCGCCGTGACCATTTAGGGCTTGGCCACATAAAATATCCAACCGATGAAAATCAAAATAAAAGCATTGAAATGAAAGGTATGGATGAGATTACCAACTTGTTCCTGACGGTTCGATGATCGGACGCCCGTAGCTCCAAGAATCAACAGTTGAACTTTGAGGTGAAAACTAACCACAAAACTCCAAATGGGTGAATAGTAAAAATGAATTGTAAATTGTAAACTTGTGTTGCTATTTATAATTTTCAAAACCCACTTTTCTATAGTTTTCACCATTATATGTTGTTTTGAACTAATATAATGTCTTGGAGTATCATTTTTTACCAGATTTCTTTGGTGAGACTTGTTTTTGACCATTTCGTGCCTACGATAGGTATATTTCACACCTGGAAGATAGGTTAGATGTCATTTTCACATGCATTATTCATTCGACCTTTTGACCATTTTCATAAACCCTATGTGCGACCCCGCTTCTTAACTGACATGGAGCCTTCACACTATTATAGAAGTGTCGTTATGTGGTGGCAGCGCCTTTCCAAACATGGGTACCCTAGTGAGAATCCCCATTTGCATTATGGTGCCAATGCCATTGTTTGTCCTTAGGATCGAGACTCCTTTTTAGTTACGCCATGACATTGCGATAAAGACTCGTACTCTACTTTGTCTTATGCTGGCCATCTCCCATAAAAACTCCCCACTTATATCAAGTTGTGACTGCATTACATCATCCTACTTGCCGCTTGAGCCTTTTTCCCGCTCCCTCTTACTTAGTTGTTAGCGTTATGCCGGAGCACTTTTCCTTGTCGAGCCTTGCAGAGCTTCCATTTTCCCTTCACAGTTTGATGACCTTTTGACTCTGAGGGAACACCCTCCCGAGTGTCCACATCCTGCACACGATTCTTTGCATTGATCATAGGTATGTTCTACTGCTTGGGAATAGTCTGCTCACTATTTGACACTCGTTCCCTCACTTGTTGTACTATAAGCAATTTTATTCTTTTTCAAGCTTTTCCAAATATGAAAAGACCAAAAAAAAATCAAATATTCCGAAAATCCGGACGGCATTATGGTTACTACTTCTAGTTGGCAGCTGTTGTGTATCCTTTGAACAGAGCATTCATTCCACTCCATACATTATGAGTTGGGGACTATAGTTGGACCTTAGGATCTATACTTGTTTCTCAGTTTACTCCAACGATTGGTTAAGCTTCCAGTCATTATGGAGCCCTTTGTGCTGCCTCCTACATCGCATAGTTTATATTGAGTCTATTCTGCTTGAGTTTATCCCTCTGCTCATGCTCTTGTTCCAAGGAAGTCCTGAAACAAGAGTCCGCCACTCTTCAGATCTCTTGACTATTGCCTGTCGTCCATCCTTATTGAGTCAGTCTTTTTCACCTGAGTTCTTCCAAATCTTTCAGCGTAGCTGGTACCTTGTGCTGGTTGATGGGGGGGTGCCTTAATGCGCTCCTTCCAGCGAGTCTCATTCCATAGACTTCAAACCATTTATTCTGAAACTTGAGGCTTAGAGCTTGGTTGAGTACCTTGATGCTTGCAGTAATTAGTGGCACTTTCTCTCGCCATCGACAGTTTTTGGGAATACATCAATGTCCCCCTGATCGGTGGATTCATCTTAGTGTTCAACTTCAACATATCTATTCGCACTCTGATGATTGTGCTCTATGCCTTGACGCCCATTTTCATTATTGGTGGGTTATCTCGCATCTGTTAATGGTATACATCATTGACCGGTAATCAGATGATGTCACATCAGGTTCGACCTCAACTCCTTTATTCACTTGATGGGACTTGCACCGTCGAAGACTTGTGTAGAAGACCCCAGGCGATAGTGGCATTCAGTATGCTACTTATGATTATGACTTCACATCTGAGATATCACCTCTCAGATATCAACAGTTTGTACCTCCAGTTTGCGACAGGTGTTTTCTTTTCAACAGGAGACCATATCTTACTGTAGAGGGATCATGGTTGTGTGCACTTATGACATATATTCACTATGTACTGCTTATTCATGGCCATTGTATCAGATTGTTGTACTATACCGACATGTACTCAGGGATACTATTATATTATGACGAGTGAGCTACTCCTTCCACTTGTGTCTCCATCACTCCACTTCTTATATTTATAATGTATTTTGGCCATCGTAGCATCAGTTTCTGACCTCAAACATTAGGGGGAATCTGTTACAACGTAATTTTCCACCTTGTGAGAATCAGCACTCTTTGGCCTACAGGATCCATTTTACTGACTCAGATCCACTTTATATCTTTCAGACACACTATTTTCCCTATTTTTTCCCCTGTACACTAGCTGCAGCACTGTAGTGGGCGTACCCACGAGTTGCATCACGATAGCCTGCGGGGTAGCATGTAAAATTGTAAAAATCACTAGTTAATTACTTTTTACTCCCAAAAAGCGGTCATAGGGTGACCTTTGGCCCTCCATTTTCCCCGAAATGCCTCAATGTGTCCTTTCACATACCTTTGGGAGGACTCTATATTGAGCACATATGGCTTATGGACGGGGGGAGAAAGGAGAGCAATAGAACTGTAGTGAACTTTTTCCCTATCTTGAGTCTACACTCATTGATCCTTGTAGTTGTGAACCCTTTATGTTCACCTTCCAAAATCCTATCATAGTTTGAGTTTTCCATTCCATGGAGGATTGAAGTGGTGTAGGCACAAGTGGAGAGACCCAGATCTTGGTTTAGATTGGTTGCCGACAAGAGGTCGTATCACATTGTAATTCTTGTTATTTATTAATAGAAATACTCATATTCTCGTCCATTAATGTTGTGAATGTTGTTTATATTACATTGGGTTGCATTTACTTATAATATCATGGACCGTTGCTCTTGATGATGTTAATGTCGTTTATGTATTATATGCGCTTGTTGTATATTAGCTGTCAAGTCTAATTTGCAGGTTCAAGTGCACGGATTAAAAGCTCCAACAGGGATCTACATCAAACGTTTGGATCAAGGTTGGTTATGTTCTTCATTATTTTAGCATTGTCATTTATATAGCATAGCATTGAGAATTGAGTTAATTTATGGTAGTCAGCTGTTTGTTGTGGTCCACCCCAGGCCATAGGAAGTTTTCTTCAACACAGGGGAGCAAGAGAGAGAGAGAGAGAGATAGAGAGAGAGAGAGAGGGGGGTTCAAATGGGGTGGAGGGGAGGAGGGTTAGGGAGGGACAAGAACAAACAAAGGATAGGAGGAGAATTAGAGTTAGAGAGAGCGGTATGAAGGGGGGGTTTGAGATAGATGAAGATAAAAATAAAACTACATTTCATATCAGTAAAAAATGTGCGCATGCATTACTACCACGTACACACTAAATAGCGCATACGCATTACTTAGTGTGTATGCGCTATTTATGTTGTAATGAACATAAATAGGATAATAATTAAATAAAATAAAAATTGTTAGTTATTATAGTAGTTAGCTATTAATGTGAAGGGACACAACCCTTCATGATTAATGCTCAAGCCATATAAAATGTGATCTATGTTGTAATATTCAATCATCTTTTTATCTATTCAATTATCAATATTATTCATTATTCATGGCATACTTAATTTATCAAGTATTTTGGTGAATTATTTGTGTGAACGAACTGATTGTTTAGATCATTTGGTATCAGAGCTGCGTTTTGATCTCGGCTCTTGGCCACAAGCAGAGTTTCTCTAAAATTGGGTTTTTGACCCCACTTTGGCCTTTGGCCATCTAAAAATAATATATTCTACATATTCCAGGGAAGGTATTAAAAAAACATTCGCTGCAAAGAAAAAAAACATAGGACAAGGAAAAATTCGAAATAAATAGTGGTTGTCATCTTAAAATAAATAAATAAATCCCTGCTTCTATCCATTCATTTTCTCATCCCCAACATTTTCCATCTCCCTCACCACTCAACGTTCCAACTCTCCATCACACAGCTCTCCCACCTACATGCTCCTCACTACCATCCGTGTATCCCCCATCGCTACACCCTTGCATATGTATCCAAACATAAACGATGCAACCTGCGCATGCACACTCCCACGCCCTCCTCCCTAATCCAATGCACTTCACACTCGTGCCCTACCTCACCAAGCTCCCTCGTAGTCCCTCATTCCTCTCAACAACTACCTACTAGCACACTCTTTCCATCGAGTTGTTGCGACCCCCAACCCACCTTCCTTCACATTCCCTCCATCCATGACCTCCCTCTTGTGCCATGCTCCCCACTTCTCTCCTCCGACATACTTCCACCCACAAATACCTAGTGTTGTTGCACTCCCTCCTCAACTACCTGTCGTTGCTCCAAATCCATCCACTGCTAGGTTGCCACCTTACTTCCACGTAGCCCTTATCCATCACTCCTCCCTTTACATTCACTACTGCCCCGCCGTCCCTCGCCATCATTCAGACCTCACCATCATCCTCACCTCACAATCCTCCTTCCTTGCTGTGCCCTCCACATTCACACTCCTACTTATGTTCACTCCATGCCCCATCCACCGTTCTGTACACACCCCTGACACCTCCACTCCCTCGCCAGCTCTAATCCTTTCTCCCTCCGGCTTCGCGTCCATCACCTCTCTCCACTGCACCTCCCTCTACGCAAACCCTAAAACGTGCAATCAAAAACAAAAAATATTATAATAATGTAGTTATTGTTATAATACTAGAAAATATATATATATATATATATATATAATAATACATTATTATTATATATATATTTTAACAAGCCTATTACTATTAATTATTATTAATAACTTTTAATAATAATAATAATAATTATTTAATAATCATAAATATTACAATTATTAGTTAAAAAAAAATCCAATAAGTATAAAATAAAGAAGATTTAGTTTGTGCCCAAAAGAAATACAAAATCAAAGAAGAAGAAGACAAAAAAACTGAAGACTAGCTATCACTGAAAAAGTGAAGACTCATAAAAAAAGTCAAATCAAGGAAGACTCTCAAATAAGTTGAGGACCATCTATAGTAAAAAGAACAACTATCTAGCATCAAAGAAATCAGTGATCATGAAATCTGGGTTGCGACTACAAATAGAGAAATTAGAAGCCAAGTTAAAGTGCTATCGAAGAGACAATGAAGAATTACGAGACATGAATAGAAAATCGGAAGTCATGATTAAACTACATGAGATACGAGACCAGTTCAATGAACAAAAAATTTCCGACCAGAAAAATCATATAGAAAAATTGTGTGTGCAAATTGAGGAATTAAAAGACGAAAGTGATTTCAATCAGAGACTAAAAAAATCAAGATATAAAGAAAGAAATAAACGATTACGAAGAAGAAATAATACGCTTGAACAAAATCGTTAGCCGCAAGGATGAAAAACTGATGCAGATACGAAAGATATTAGAGGATAAAGAATTAGTGGTCGACCAGTATCGACAACAGATAAAATTTCTTTATCAACAAAATGACCACTCTAAAAGGACACATAAGTCGTAGATCGCAAAGAGTAATAATGCACTATCAAACAATTCCGAAGAAATTTTCAAATTAAGAAATCATAACAAGACACGAGTCACAAAAATTAAGAAGTTGAAAAATAGTTGGAAGACAGAACAATCTATGGAAGACATTGAAGGAAAACTTCTAGACGAGTAGAAAGAAAATAGCCGCATCAGAAGTCATAATGAATATCTTAAGGAACAACTTAAGAAGTGTGAAGATGACAGAAAATCACAAGTAGAAGTGATTAAGAAGTTTCAAAATGATAACATGTAGTTAGAAAACAAGTTGGAAAAGATAGAGTGAAACCTTAAAACCTCAATGGACGAAAATACAACTTCCATCTTAGATCAATGCTCAAAAGAAGACACTCGTAAGAGAAAATGACTTTGTAAAAATTCCCTATCGACACCCCAACCATAAACATCGATTTTGTAAAAACTGGGAACTGTCAACACATAATGGTACTAATATGATCAAAGTTCCTGACGACATATCAGTATGGACTCCCAACAGTACACAACAAATCAATTTGGGATGGATTGGCCCATCCACATATCGAAAGTTATGCTCTACACTTAGCAGTTCACATCGACATGTTTCGTCAGCCACAACATCGCAAAAAACAATGCGACAACATTATATGGCTTTGAGGACAAGACTTTTATAAGAGAGTGGCAATTTAACGAACATAAATAGGATAATAATTAAATAAAATAATAATTGTTAATTATTATAGTAGTTAGCTATTAATGTGAAGGGACATAATCCTTCATTATGAATGCTCAAGACATATAAAAGGTGAGCTATGTTCTAATATTCAATCATATTTTTATCTATTCAATTATCAATATTATTCATTATTCATGGCATACATAATTTAACAAGTATTTTGACGAATTATTTGGGTGAGCGAACTGATTGTTCGGCTCATATGCATATGCGCTCTTAGTGCATACACATGCATTTAAAATAACGCATACACGCTATTTAAATTTCTAAGTTTTGGCGGGAAAATCTTTTCTCACCATTTTCAAAATTTGCACTCAAAAACTCCCTCAATCCATCCACCAAGTGATCAACAAGTGCATTGGATAGGTAAGATCCATGTTTTTCTTCATCATCATCATCATAAATAATCTCCCATCGGAGAATAGAGAGAGAGAGAGATTGTAGGTTATGGGTCTAGAGGGAGAGATAGAGAGAGATAGATTAGAGGTGATGGGTTTGTGCTGGGGATAGAGACAAATAGAGTGGGAGGGGGGAGTAGGAAGGTTAGGAGTGTGGTTTTTTTTTTTAGGGGGGGGGGGGTAGATAGATAGATAGAGAGGTAGAAATAGAGGGATTGGGTTTGACAGGTTTAAAGAGAGAGAAAGAGAGGCATACAAAAATTGGGGGTTATGAGTTTAGAGAGAGATTGGGCGTTAGGCGTTTAGAGAGAGATTAAGGGTTAGGATTTTAAAGAGAGATTAAGGGTTAGGATTTTAGAGATAGATTGGGAGTCAGGGATTTAAAATGAGAGATAGAGATATTGGGGGTTAGGCGTTTAGATACATAGAGAAAGAGAGAGATTGGGGCTTAGGGGTTCTAGGTTTAGGGAGAGAGAGAGAGAGAGAGAGAGAGGTTAGGTCTTTACAAAGATAGACATTGGGGGTTAGGGGTTTAGAGAGAGAGAGTTAGAAAGAGAGTTTTTTTTTCAGGGATTTAGAGACTGATTGAGATGGGAGGTTAGGGGTTTAGAGAGAGAGAGAGATTATGGTTTAGGGGTTTAGAGAGAAAGAGATTGGGGGTTTTGGGTTTAAAGAGAGAGCGATTGGAGATTAGGGGTTTAGAGAGAGAGAGGGAGATATTAAAGGTTAGGGTTTTATAGAGAGAGAGAAAGAAATTGAGGGTTAGATATTTAGAGAGAGAAAGAGAGATTGGGGGTTAGGGATTTAGATAGAGAGAGAAATATTTCGGGTTAGGGATTGGGTGTTTAGAGAGAGAGAGAGAGAGTTTTGAGTTTAATGGTTTAGAGAGAGACATATGGGGTTAGATGTTTAGTGAGAGTGTGTGATTGGGGGTTAGTGGTTTAGAGAGAGAGAGAGAGATTGGGTGTTAGGAGTTGCAGGAGAGAGAGGTTTGAGGTTACAGGTTGAGAGAGAGAGAGAGAGAGAGAGAGATTGGGTGTCCGGATTTTAGATAGGGAGAGATGGAGACAGATACATAGAGAGATAGAGATTGGAAATTATGGGTTTAGAGGGAGAGGGTTTTGAAGTTAGAGGTTTAGAGAAAGATATTGGGGGTTAGGGGTATAGAGAGAGAGAGAGAGAGAGGGATTGGGCTTGATGCGTTTAAAGTGTGAGAGAGAGAGAGCGACATACATAGATTGAGGGATAGGATTTTAGAGAGAGACTGGGGATTAGAATTTTAGAGAGAGATTGGGATTTAGGGGTTTAGAAGGAGAGTTAGATATATTGAGGGTTAGGTGTTTAGATATATAGAGAGAGATTGGGGAATTGGGGTAATTTTTTAATAAATAGATAGATAAATAGATAGAGAGAGAGAGAGGTTAGTTGTTTATAAAGAGAGAGTGTGGGGGTCAGGGTTTAGAGTGTGAAATATTGGTGGTCAAGGTTTTAGAGAGAGATAGAGATGGGAGGTCAAGGGTTTAAGGACAAATAAAGAGTGAGTGAGATAAATTCATGGTTAAGTATTTAGAGAGAGAGAGAGATTATAGGTTAGGGGCTTAGAGAGACCAAGAGATTAGGGATCAAGGGTTTAGATCGAGAGAGATAAATTTGATGTTAGATTTTTAGAGAGAGAGGGATAGATTGGGGGTTAAGAATTTAGAGAGAGAGAGAGATTGAGGGTTATAGGTTTAGAGAGAGAGAAATAGATTAGGGGTTAGGAGTTAGGTGTTTGAGATTTAGAGAGAGAGACATTGGGGGTTATGGATTATGGTTTAGAGAGAGAGAGATTGGGGTTTAAGGGTTTAGAGAGAGAGAGATTGGGTTTTAAGGGTTTAGAGAGAGAGAGATATGGAGTTAGATATTTAGAGAGATTGGGGGATAAGGGTTTAGGGAGAGATAGGGATTCGGGGTTAAGGATTTAGATATATATATATATATATGGTGTTAGACATTTAGAGAGAGAGAGAGAGAGAGAGAGAGATTGGGGGATAGGATTTAGGGAGAGAGGGATTGGGGGTTAATTGTTTAGAGAGAGAGCGAGGTTGGGGATTAGAGGTTTAGAAAGAGACTGAGTGTTAGGGGTTTATATACATAGATAGATAGATAGATAGATAGATATTGAGAAAGAGAGAGAGAGAAATATTGCGGGTGAGGAATTTAGAGAGAGAGAGAGAGAGAGATTGGAGGTTAGTGGCATAGAGAGAGAAAGCAAGAAAGAGAGAGATCGGCTATTAGGGGTTTGGAGGGAGAGACAAAAGGATAGAGATTTGGGGTTAGTGGTTTAGAGAGAGAGACGTATTGGAGGTTAGGGGTTTAGAGAGAGAGGTGTAGAAAGAGAGAGGGGGGGGAGAGAGAGAGAGAGAGAGAGAGACATTGGGGGCTAGGATTTTAGAGAGAGATTGGGGGTTATGAGTGTAAAGAGAGATTGGGAATTAGGGGTTTAGACGGAGAGATGGAGAGATTTGCAGTTAGGACTTTAGATTCATAGAGAGAGAGATTGGGGATTAGGGGTTCTGGGTTTATAGATAGATAGAGAGAGAGACGAGTAAGGTGTTTACAAAGAGATAGATTGGGGGTTAGAGTTTTAGAGAGAGATTACTAGTCAAGGGTTTAGAGACAGATAGAGATGGGAGGTTAGGGTTTTATAGATAGATCGATAGAGAGAGAGATATGGGGATAGATGTTTAGAGAGAGAGAGAGAGAGAGCAATTGGGGGTTAAGGGTTTAGAGAGAGAGAGAGAGACCCGGTGTTAGGGGTTGCTAGAGAGAGAGGTTGGAGGTTTGGGGATTAGAGAGAGAGGGAGACAGATATTGGGTGTTAGTATTTTAGAGAGAGATAGTTGTATAGAGAGATAGAGAGAGATATATATATTGGGGGTTAGGGGTTTAGAGAGAGAGAGAGAGATTGGGGATTACAAATTTAAATAGAGAGAGAGAGAGAGAGAGATTAGAGGTTAGGGGTATAGAGAGACAGGGAGAGATCAATTGGGTGTTAGAGGTTTAGAGGGAGAGACATAGAAAAATAGAGATTAATGGTTAGGGGTTTAGAGAGAGAAACATATATTGGAAGTTAGGGGTTTAGAGAGAATGTTAGATTGGGGCTTCTGGGTTTAAAGAGAGACAAAAAGAGATTGGTGGTCAACAAGGGTTGATAGAAAAATAGATAGAGAGAGAGAGAGATTGGAATTTATGGGTTTAGAGGGAGAGGGTTGTAAAGTTAGAGGTTTAGAGAAAGATATTGGGGGTCAGGGGTTTAGAGAGAGAGAGAGAGAGGAAGAGAGGGATTGGGTTTGATGCATTTAAAGTGGGAGAGAGAGAGTGACATACAGATATTGAGGGATAGCAATTTTGAGAGAGATTGGGGGTTAGGATTTTAGAGAGAGATTGAGAGTTAGGTGTTTATAAGGAGAGATAAAGATATTGAGGGTTAGGTTTTTAGATATATATAGAGAGAGATTGGGGCTTAGGTTTTATGTCTTTATAAATAGATAGATAAATATATATATATAGAGAGAGAGAGGTTAGGTGTTTACAAAGAGACAGTGTGGATTTTAGGGGTTTAGAATGAGAGAGATAGAAAGAGAGAGACTTGTGGTTAGTGTTTTAGAGAGAGATAGAGATGGGAGGCTAGGGGTTTAGAGACAAATAGAGAGTAAGAGAGAGAAATTCGGGTTGAAGTCCTCAGAGAGAGAGAGAGATTGTAGGTTATGGGTTTAGAGAAACAAAGATATTGGGGATTAGGGGTTTAGATAGAGAGAGAGATATTCGATGTTAGGGCTTTAGAGAGAGAGATAGATTGGGGGTTAAGGATTTATAGAGAGAGAGAGAGAGAGATTTAGGGTTAGAGGTTTAGAGAGAGAGAAAGAGATTGGGGGTTAGGAGTTAGGTGTTTGGGATTTAGAGAGATAGAGATTGGGGGTTATGGATTAGGGTTTAGAGAGAGAGAGATATTGGTGTTTAAGGATTTAGAGAGAGAGAGATATATGGGGTTAAATGTTTAGAGAGAGAGAGATTGGGGGATAGGGGTTTAGGGAGAGATAGGGATTCGGGTTAAGGATTTATATCGCTCTCTCTATATATATGGCGTTAGAAGTTTAGAGAGAGAGAGAGAGAGAGAGAGAGAGAGAGAGAGAGATTGGGGGATAGGATTTTAGGGAGAGAGGGATTGGGGGTTAAGTGTTTAGAGAGAGAGAGAGGTTGGGGATTAGAGGTTGAGAAAGAGATTGGGTGTTAGGGGTTTAGATAGATAGAAAGATAGATTTTGAGAAAGAGAGAGAGAGAGATCGATTGGCTATTAGGGGTTTAGAAGGAGAGACAAAATGATGGAGATTCAGGGTTAGTGTTTTAGAGAGAGAGACATATTGGAGGTTAGGGGTTTAGAGAGAGGGAAGTGTAGAAAGAGGGGTAATACGTCTGATGGGTTTAGAGAGAGAGAGAGAGAGAGATTGAGGGCTAGGATTTTAGAGAGAGAGTGGGGGTTATGAGTTTAAAAAGAGATTGGGAATTAGGTATTTAGAAGGAGATATAGAGAGATTTGGGGTTAGGAGTTTTGAGTTTACAGATATATAAAGAGAGAGAATGGTAAGGTGTTTACAAAAAGATAGATTGGGGGTTAGAGGTTTAGAGAGAGATCAATGGTCAAGGGTTTAGAGAGAGATAGACATGGGGGGTTAGGGTTTTAGAGATTGATTGATAGAGAGAGGTATTGCAGTTTAGGGGTTTAGACAGACAGAGATAGATTCAAGATTAGGGGTTTAGAGAGAGAGGTAGAGTTTGGGGTTTAGGGATTTAGAGAGAGAGAGAGAGAGAGAGAGAGATTGGAGGTTAGGGGTATAGAGAGAGAGAGAGAGATCGATTGGGTATTAGAGGTTTAGAGGGAGAGATAGAAAATAAGAGATCGAGGGTTAGAGTTTTAGAGAGAGAAACATATATTGGAGGTTAGGGGTTTAGAGAGAAAGGTAGATTGGGGCTTCTAGGTTTAAAGAAAGAGACAAAAAGAGATTGGAAGTCAATAGGGGTTGATATATATATATATAGAGAGAGAGAGAGAGGGAAGTTATGGGTTTAGAGGGAGAGGGTTTTGAAGTTAGAGGTTTAGATAAATATATTGGGGGTTAGGGGTTTAGAGAGAGAGAGAGAGAGATAGGAAGAGAGGGATTGGGTTTGATGCATTTAAAGTGAAAGAGAGAGTGACATACACATATTGAGGGATAGGAGTTTAGAGAGAGACTGGGGGTTAGGATTTTAGAGAGAGATTGGGAGTTACGAGTTTAGAAGGAGAGATGGATATATTGAGGGTTAGGTTTTTAGATATATATAGAGAGAGAGAGAGAGAGTTTAGGTGTTTACAAAGAGAGAGTGTGGAGGTTAGGGGTTTAGAGTGATAGAGATAGAAAGAGAGAGATTGGTGGTTAGGGTTTTAGAGAGAGATAGAGATGCGAGGTTAGGGGTTTAGAGACGAATAGAGAGTGTGAGAGAGAAATTTAGGGTTAAGTGTTCAGAGAGAGAGAGAGAGGTTGTAGGTTAGGGGTTTAGAGAGACAGAGAGATTGGGGATTAGGGGTTTAGATAGACAGAGAGAGATATTCGATGTTAGGGTTTTAGAGAGAGAGATCGATTGGCGGTTAAGGATTTAGAGAGAGAGAGATTGAGGGTTAGAGGTTTAGAGAGAGAGAAATAGATTGGGGGTTAGTAGTAAGGTGTTTGGGATTTAGAGAGAGAGATATTGGGGGTTATGGATTAGGGTTTAGAGAGAGAGAGAGAGATTGGGGTTTAAAGGTTTAGAGAGAGAGAGAGAGATGGGATTAGATGTTTAGAGAGAGAGCGAGAGAGATTGGGATTTGGGGTTAAGGATTTAGAGAGATATATATATATGGAATTAGACATTTAGAGAGAGAGAGAGAGAGATTGGGGGATAGTATTTTAGGGAGAGAGGGATTCAGGGTTAAGTGTTTAGAGAGAGAGAGAGGTTGGGGATTAGAGGTCTAGAAAGAGATTGGGTGTTAGTGGTTTAGATAGATGGATGGATAGATAGATATTGAGAAAGAGAGAGAGAGAGAGAAATATTGGGTGTTAGGAAATTAGAGAGAGGGAGAGAGAGATTGGAGGTTAGTGGTATAGAGAGAGAAAGAGAGAGAGAGAGATCGATTGGCTATTAGGGGTTTAGAGGGAGAGACAAAAAGATAGATATTCGGGGTTAGTGGTTTAGAGAGAGAGACATATTATAGGTTAGGGGTTTAGAGGGAGAGAACTGTAGAAAGAGAGGGATTAGGTCTGATGGGTTTAGAGAGAGAGAGAGAGAGAGACATTGGGGGCTAGAATTTTAGAGAGAGATTGGGGGTTGATTTTAAAGAGAGGTTGGGAATTAGGGGTTTAGAAGGAGAGATAGAGAGATTTGGGGTTAGGAGTTTAGATACATAGAGGGAGAGATTTGGGATTAGGGGTTCTGATTTTATAGATAGATAGAGAGAGAGAGGGGTAAGTTGTTTACAAAGAGATAGATTGGGGGTTAAAGGTTTAGAGAGAGATTAATGGTCAAGGGTTTAGAGAGAGATAGAGATGGGATGTTAGGGTTTTAAAGATAAGTCGATAGAGAGGGAGATTGCAGTTTACAGGTTTAGAGAGATAAAGAGAGATTGGGGATTATGGGTTTAGAGAGAGTGGGAGAGTTTGGGGTTTAGGGATTTAGGGAGAGAGTGAGAGATTGTGGCTTAAGGGTTTAGAGAGAGAGATATGGGGATAAATGTTTAGAGAGAGAGAGAGTGATTAGGGGTTAAGGGTTTAGAGAGAGAGAGAGAGACTGGGTGTTAAGGGTTGCTAGAGAGAGGTTGGAGGTTAGGGTTTAGAGAGAGAAGGAGATAGAGATTGGGTGTTAGTAGATTAGATAGAGATAGTTGTATATAGAGATAGAGAGAGAGAGAGATTGGGGTTTAGGGGTTTAGAGAGAGAGAGAGAGAGAGAAAGATTATGGGTTACGAATTTAGAGAGATATTGGGGGTTAGGAGTTTAGAGAGAGATTGGGAGTTAGGGGTTTAGAAGGAGATGCAGAGAGATTGGGGGTTAGGCATTTAGATACATAGAGAGGGAGATTGAGGCTTAGGGGTTATGGGTTTTTAGAGAGAGAGAGAGAGAGAGAGGTTAGGTTTTTACAAAGATGGATAATGGGGGTTAGGGGTTTAGAGGGAGAGTTAGAAAGAGAGAGAGAGAGGGTGGGGGATTTAGATAAATAGAGAGAGAGAGAGATCGGGTCTTAGGAGTTACATGTTTATATATAGGTAAATATTGAGAGAGAGAGAGAGAGATTGGTGGTCAGAGGTATAGAGAGAGACATAGAGATGGAAGAATAAGAGTTTAAAGATAGAGAGACAGGGTGAGAGAGATATTTGATGTTAAGTATTCAGAGAGAGAGAGAGAGATTGGAGGTTAGGTGTTTAGAGAGACAAAGATTGGGGGTTTGGGGTTTAAAGAGAGAGATATTGGGGATTATGGGTTTATAGAGAGAGAGAGATATTGGAGGTTAGAGTTTTCAAGAGAGGGAGAGAGAGATTGTGAATTAATGCTTTAGAGATAAAGAGAGATTGAGGGTTAAATATTTAGAGAGAGAGAGATTGGGGGTTAGGGATTAGGGATTATGGGTTTAGAGAGAGGGATATTGGTATTTTAGGGTTTAGAGAGAGAGAGAAATATGAGTTTAAATCTTTAGAGAGAGAGAGAGAGGGATACTGCAGTTTAAGGGTTTAAAGAGAGAAAGAGAGATGAGGTTATATGTTTAGAGAGAGAGAGAGAGAGAGATTGGGGGATAGGGGTTTAGGAAAGGATAGGAATTGGGGTTTAAGGTTTTAAAGAGAGAGAGAGAGAGAGAGAGAGAGAGAGAGAGATGGCGTTAGAAGTTTAGAGGGAGAGAAGTGGAATTAGAGGTTTAGAAAGAGATTTGTTGTTAGTGGTTGAGAGAGAGAGAGATTGGAGGTTAGGGTTTAAAGACAGAGATAGTAAGATACATATTGAGGGTTAAGGGTTTAGAGAGAGAGAGATATTGGGGGTTAGGGGTTTAGAGAGAGAGAGAGTGAAAGAGAGAGATTGGGGGTTAGGGGTTGAGAGAGAGAGTGAGATGTTGGGGATTAAGGGTTATGAGATTGGGGTTTGGATAAATAAAGAGAGAGATTTAAGGTTAGGGGTTAGTGGTTATGAAAGAGAGAGAGATTGAGGATAGATGTTAGGGGTTTAGAGAGAGAGAGAGGGGGGGGGTGAGAGAGAGAGGTATTGGGGGATAGGGGTGTAGGGAGAGAGAGATTGACTGGGGGTTAGGGGTTTAGAGAGAGAGAGAGAGAGATTATGGGTTAGGAGTTGAGAGAGAAATAAAGATATTGGTTGATATGGGTTTAGAGAAAGAGAGAGAGAGAGAGGGTGAAAGAGATTGGGGGTGAGGGGTTTAGAGGGAAATAAAGAGTGAGGTTGGAAGTTAGGGGTTTAGAGGGAGAGAGAGAGAGAGGTTGCAAGTTAGTGGTTTAGAGAGAGAGGAAAGGAGGGATACAGATAGAGAGATTGTAGGTTACGGGTTTAGAAGGAGATAGGAAGAAAGTGTCAGTGGTAGAAAGAGAGATATTGGGGGTTAAGGATTTAGAGAGAGAGATATTAGTGGTTAGGTATTTAAAGAGATATCAATTTGGTGTTAGGGGTTTAGAGAAAGAAAAAGAGAGAGATTGGTGGTTAGGATTTTAGAGAGAGAGAGAGTGACTAAGTGAGTGGGAGAGATATTGGATGTTAGGGGTTTAAAGAGAGATAGAGAGATTGAGGATTAATAGAGGTTTAGAGAGAGAGAGATCATGGGGTGATATTGGATGGTTACTTGTTGGAGGGAGAGAGAAAGTGGGTGGGGAAGTGGTATGAGGGTTAGGAGTAGGGGTTTGGGGAGAGAGAGATAGAGAGATAGAGGGTTAGGGGTTTAGAGAGAGAGAGAGTTTGGAGGTTAGGGGTAAATAGAGAGAGAGAGAGAGAGAGAGGGTGGAGATTAGGGATTTAGGGAGAGAGAGGGAGAAAGAGACAGGTATAAAAAGAGAGAGATTGGAGGTTAGGGATTTGGATAGATAGAGAGAGACAGATATTGAGGGCTAGTGTTTGAGTGAGACAGAGATTGACAGTTAGTGTTTGAGAGAGAGAGATATATTGGGGCTTAGGGGTTTAGAGAGAGAGAGAGTTAGGGATTTAGAGAGAGAGGGAGAGTTTGGAGGTTAGGGGTTTAGAGAGAGAGAGAGAGAGATTTGGGGTTAGAGGTTTAGAGAATGAGAAGGAGAAGGAGACATGGATAGAAATGGAGATATTGGGGGTTAGGGATATAGAGAGAGAGATATTGGGGGATAGGTATTTATTGAGAGAGAAGTATTGGGGGTTAATGGTCTAGAGAGACAGGGAGATGGGGTTAGGCATTTAGAGAGAGAGAGAGAGAGTTTGGGGGATAGGGTTTTAGGTAGAGAGATAGGGATTGGGCTTAAGGGTTTAGAGAGAGAGAGAGAGAGATTAGGGGTTAGGGGTTTAGAGAGAGAGAGAGATTGGGGGTTAAGGGTTCGAAAGAGAGAGAGATAGAGGTTGGAGGTGATGCGTTTAGAGAGAGGGAGAGGGAGAGGGAAAGAGAGGGAGAGAGGGAGATGGAGAGAGATTGGGGTGTATGGGTTTGGAGAGAGAGAGGGAGAGAGAAATAGGGATAGAAATAAAGAGGATGGGTGTTAGGGATTTATAGAGAGAGAGAGAGGAAGAAAGAGATAGGAGTTTAGGTATTTAGAGACAAATTAATTGGGTGTTACAGGTTTAGAGAGAGAGAGAAAGAGAGATTGAGGGTTAGTTATTTATAAAGAGAGAGAGAGAGGAAGGGAGAGAGATATAGGAGGTTAGGTATTTAGAGACAAACCAATTCGGTGTTACAAGTTTAGAGAGAGAGAGAAAAAGAGAGATTGAGGGTTAGTTATTTATAAAGAGAGTGAGAGAGAGAGGCAAGGAGAGAGATATTGGAGGTTAGGTATTTAGAGACAAACCAATTGGGTGTTGCGGGTTTAGAGGGAAAGAGAAAGAAAGAGATTGTGGGTTAAGGGTTTAGAGAGCGAGAAAGAGAGAGAGAGAGAGATTGGGGGTTAGGGTTTGGGAAAAAGGGAGATTGGAGGTTAGGGGTTTAGAGAGAGAGGAGAGAGAGGTTGGAGGTTAGGGGTTTAGAGAGAGAGAGAGAGAGAGTGATTAGGGGTTATTTGTTTATAGAGAGAGAAATAGATTGGGGTCAAGGGTTTAGAGAGAGAGAGATTAGGGTTAGAAGTTTACGAAGAGAGAGAGAGAGAGAGAGAGAGAATGGGGGTTAGGGGTTTATAGAGAGAGATGGAAATAGATGGATTGGTGGTTAGGAGTTTAGAGAGACAGATAGAGATAGAATGGAGGTTATGGGTTTAGAGAGGGACAGAGAGAGATATTGGGGGTTAGGGGTTTAGAGAGAGAGTGGTTGGAGGTTAAGGGTTTAGACATAGAGAGAGAGATTGGAGTTTAGGGGGTTAGAGAGAGAGATGGAGAAAGTGACAGGGATTGATAGAGAGAGATTGGGGGTTAGGGATTTAGAGAGAGAGAGATATTTGTGGTTAGGGGTTCAAAGAGAGAGATTGATTGGATTTGAAGGGTTTAGAGAGAGAGTGAGAAATAGAGAGATATAGGATTAGGGGTTTAGAGAGTGAGTGAGTGAGTGAGTGACAAAGAGAGATATTGGAGGTTATGTGTTTACAGAGAGGGAGAGAGATTAGGTTTAGTGATTTAGAGAGAGATATATAAATATAGAGAATGGAGGATATGATTTGAGAGAGAAAGAGAGAGAGAGAGAGAGAGAGAGAGAGATTGGGTGTCAAGGGTTATGAGTTATGGGTTTCGATAGAGAGCGAGAATGGGGGTTAGGGATTATTGGTTTACAGAGATAGGGAGGGAGATTTAGGTCAGGGGTTTAGGGAGAGAGATGGAAATAGAGAGATTAGTGGTTAGGACCTTAGAGAGAGATAGAGAGAGAGAATGGAGGTTATGGGTTTAGAGAGGGACAGAGAGAGAGAGATTGGGGGTTAGGGGTTTAGACAGAGAGTGTTTGGAGGTCAAGGGTTTAAAGAGAGAGATTGGAGTTTAGGGGTTTTGAGAGAGAGATGGAGAAAATGACAAGGAATGATAGAGAGAGATTGGGGGTTATGGATTTAGAGAGAGAGAGAGAGAGAGAGAGATTGGTGGTTAAGGATGTAGAGAGAGAGATTGATTGGATTTTAAGGATTTAGAGAGAGAGAAATAGAGAGATATAGGGTTAGAGGTTTAGAGAGTGAGTGAGTGAGTGAGTGAGTGCGTGAGAAAGAGCGATATTGGAGGTTATGTGTTAAGAGAGAGAGAGATATTAGGGTTTAGTGATTTATAGAGAGAGAGAGAGATAAAAATAGAGAGAATCAGGGATAGGAGTTGAGAGACAGAGAGAGAGATTGGGGGTTAAGGGTTATGAGTTAGGGGTTTAGATAAATAGAAAGAATGGGGCTTAGGGGTTATTTGTTTAGAGAGATAGGAAGGTAGATTGGGATTTATATATATATACATAGAGAGAGAGAGAGATTCGGTATTAGGGAATAAGAGACATTGAGAGATTGGAGGATAGGGATTTAGAGGGAGAGATTGATTGGGTGTTACACGTTTAGAGAGATAGTGAGTGATATGGGGTCACACATTTAAATATATATATATATATATATATATAGAGAGAGAGAGAGAGAGAGAGAGAGAGAGAGGGAGAGAGAGATTGTGTGATAGTGGTTTAGGGAGAGAGATGAATTGGCTATTAAGGGTCTAGAGAGAGATAGAGAGATGGATTTAGACATTTAGGTAGAGATAGAGATTGGTCTTTAGGGGATTAGAGAGAGAGAGAGATTGGAGGTTAGGGATTTAAATAGAGAAAAAAAGAAATAGAAAGATATAAATTGGGGGTTGGGGGTTTAGAGAGAGAGAGAGAGAGAGAAAGAGATAGATTGGGGGTTAGAGGTTGTGAAGGAGAGAGAGAGAGAGAGAGAGAGAGAGATTGGGGGTTAAGTTTTATGATTTAGGGGTTTCGATAGAAAGATAGAGAGAGAATGAGGGTTAGGGTCTAATGGATGAGAGAGAGAGAGAGAGAGAGAGAGAGAGAGAGAGATATTGCGAGTTAGGGGTTAGGAGTTAGGGCTTTAGCTAGAGAGAGAGATATTGGGGGTTAGGGGATAAGATTTAGGACCTTATATAGTGATATATATATTGGCGGTAAGGGATTAGGGCTTTATACAGAGAAAGAGAGAAATTGGAGTTAGGGATTTAGAGAAAGTGAGGTTGGATGTCATCAGATTAGAGAAAGAGATTGGGGGTTAGGGTTTTGAGAGAGAGAGGGGAAAAGAGACAAGGATAGAAATAGGGATATTGCGGGTTAGGGATTTAGAGAGAGGGGGAGGGAGAGAGATTGGAGGTTAGGTACTTAGAGAGAGAGATTGATTGGTCATTAGGGTTTAGAGAGAGAGATAAAGAGAGATATTGAGGGTTAGGGGTTTATAGAGAGAGAGAGGGAGAGATATTGGAGGTTAAAGGTTTAGAGATAGAGAAATTAGGGATTAATAGTGGTTTAGAGAGAGAGAAAGATTGACCTTAAGGTTTTAGAGAGAGAGAGAGATTGGGGTTTAGTGGTTTATAGAGAGAGAGGTTAGTGGTTAGTGATTTAGAGAGAGAGGGATTGGGGGTTAGGGTTTTAGATAGGGATATAAATATTGAGATTGGTGGTTAGGGGTTTAGAGAGAGAGATAGAGACAATGAAGGTTAGCAGTTTAGAGAGAGAGAGAGAGAGATTGAAGGTTAGGGGATTAGAGAGAGTGTGATTGGGGATTGAGGGTTTAGAGATAGAAAGAGGTTGGAGGCTATAGGTTTAGAGAGAGAGAGATTGGGAGTTATGGATTTAGAGAGAGAGAGAAAGAGGGATAAAGAGGTAGGGATAGAAAGAGAGAAATTGGGTGTTAGATATTTAGAGAGAGTGAGAGATTTGAGGTTAGGGATTTAGACTGAGAGAGAGAGAGAGAGAGAGATTTGAGGTTAGGGATTTAGACACACACACACACACACACACACACACACACACACACATATTTGAGGTTTGGTATTTAGACAGAGAGAGAGAGAGAGAGAGAGAGAGAGATTTGAGGTTAGGGATTTAGAGAGAGAAATTGATTGGGTGTTATGGGTTTAGAGAGAGAGATATATATATGTGGGGTTTTGGGCTTAGATACAGGGAGAGTGTGAGTGAGTGAGTGAGAGAGGGAGAGATATTGGAGTTTAGGGGTTTAAAGAGAGTGAGAGATTTAGGGTTAACAAGGTTTTCAGGTGAAAGATGGGTCATGGGGATTGTAGATTGATAGTTGTGGGAGAGAGAGAGAGGGGGGGGTAAGGAGTGAGGGTTTGTGGGAGAGAGAGAGAGAGAGAGGTTGGAGGTTAGGGGTTTAGAGAGAGAGATTGCGGGATGGGAGTTTAGGCAGAGATGGATTGGGGGTTACGGGTTTAGAGAGAGAGAGATTGGGGGTTATGGGTTTAGAGAGAGAGAGAGAGAGAGAGAGAGATTGTGGTTTAGGGTTTTAAAGAGAGAGAGAGATTAGTGGTTAGGCATTTAAAGAGAGGTAGAGATAGCAAGGGATAGATTGGGTTTAGGGGATTAGAGAGGGAGAGAGAAATAGAAAGAGAAGAATGGGTATTAGAGGTTGAGAGAAAGAGAGAGAGAGATTAGTGGTTAAGGGTTATGAGTTAGTTGTTTGGATAGATAGATAGAGAGAGAGATTAGTGGTTAAGGGTTATGAGTTAGTTGTTTGGATAGATAGATAGAGAGAGAGAGAGGGTTCGGGGTTAGTGGTTTAGAGAGAGAGATAGATTGGGGTTTAAGGGCTATGGGATTAGAGAGAGAGAGAGAGAGAGAGAGAAATTGGGTGTTAGGCATTAGGATTTAGGGCTTTAGATAGAGAGAAAGATTAGGGGTCAGGGGTTTAGAGAGAGAGAGAGATTGGGATTTAGGAGTTTAGGTTCAGGAGTATAGGTTTTGAGGGAGAGCGAGAGAGAGAGAGAGAGAGAGAGAGAGAGAGAGAGAGAGAGGTTGGGGGTTACTGGTTTAGAGAGAGATATATATATCATGGTGGGAGTGTGGATGGTGTGTGGTGGGGGGTAGAGAAAGATAAAGAGGGGGGGGGAGTAGGAGATGGAGGAGTGGGGATTTTGGAGAGAGAGAGAGAGAGAGAGAGAGAGAGAGAGAGAGAGAGAGAGAGAGAGAGAGAGAGGGATCGAAGGCTACAGGTTTAGAGAGAGAGAGGGTTCAGAAGTTAGGTATTTGGAGAGAGAGATCGAGGGTTAGGGGGTTAAAGAGAGAGGTCGAGGGTTAAGGGTTAGAGAGAGAGGTAGAAAGAAAGAGATTGGGTCTAGCAGGTTTAAAGAGAGAGAGAGAGATACATACAAATATTGAGGGTTAGGAGTTTAGAGAGAGATTGGGCGTAAGGATTTTAGAGAGAGTTTGGGGGTAAGGATTTTAGAGAGAGATTAGGGTTTAGGAGTTTAGAGAAAGAATGGGGGTTAGGATTGTAGAGAAATATTGGGAGTTAAGGGTTTAGAATGAGAGATCAAGAGATTGGGGATGATACATTTAGATACATAGAGAGAGAAATATTGGGGCTTAGGGGTTCTGGGATTGGAGAGAGAGAGAGAGAGAGAGAGAGATGTTAGGTGTTTACAATGAGAGAGATTCGAGGTTAGGGGTTTAGAGAGAGAGAGAGATTGCGAGTTAGGGGTTTAGAGAGACACATATTGGAGGTTTGGGGTTTAAAGAGAGAGAGAGAGATATTGGGTATTAGGGGTTTAGAGAGAGAGAGAGATTGGAGGTTAGGGTTTTATAGAGAGAGAGAGAGAGAGAGAGAGAGTTTGGGGGTTAGGGATTTAGAGAGAGATAGAGAAATTGAGGATTATAGGTTTAGAGAGAGAGAGATTAGGGGTTAGGGGTTAGGATTTAGGGGTTTACAAAGAGAGAGAGAGAGAGAGAGAGATTGGGGGTTAGGGATTAAGGGTTTATAGAGGGAGAGAGGGGTTGGGGTTTAGGGTTTTAGAGAGAGACATGGGGTTGGAATTTTTGAGAGAGATAGAGAGAGATTTTGGGTGAAGGGTTTAGAGAGAGAGAGATTGGGTGTTAGGGGTTGTAGGATAGAGTGGTTGGAGTTTACAGATTTAGCGAGTCTGATAGAGAGAGGGATATTGTGTGTTAGGAATTTAGAGAGAGAGAGAGAGAGAGAGAGAGAGAGAGTGATTGGAAGTTATGGGTTTAGAGAGAGAGGGAGATTGGGGGTTAGGGATTTAGATGGATAGATATGTACATAGAGAGAGAGAGAGACAAAGACAGAGAGATTAGAGATTAGGGGTATAGAAAGAGAGAGAGGTTGATTGGGTTTTAGGCTTTAGAGGGGACGACATAGAAAAATAAAGATTCATGGTTAGGGTTTGAGAGAGAGAGAGAGAGATTGGAGGTTAGGGTTTGAGAGAGAGAGAGAGTTAGATTCGGGTTTAGAGGTTTTAAGAGAGAGACGAAAATATATTGGGGGTAAATAAGGGTTTACACACACACACACACACACACATCACCAGGGGGGTATGGATGGTTTGTGGTGAGAGGTAGAGCGGGATGGAGTGGGGGGGGGGAGTAGGAGGGCGAGGAGTGGGTTTTTTTTTCTGGAGAGAGAGAGAGAGAGAGAGAGAGAGAGAGAGAGAGAGAGATTGGAGGTTATGAGTTTAGAGAGAGATGTTTTGGAAGTTAGGGGTTTAGAGAGAGAGAGATTAGGGGTTTAGAGAGAGAGAGAGAGAGAGAGACATAGAGAGAGAGAGGTAGAAAGAGAGGGATTGGGTATGATATGTTTAGAGAGAGGGAGGGATTGGGGGCTAGGATTTTAGAGAGAGATTGAGGGTTCATATTTTATAGATAGATTGGTAGTTAGGGGTTTAGAATGAGAGATAGAGAGATTGGGGGTTAGGCATTTAGATACATAGAGAGAGTGGTAGGGGATTTGGGGTTCTTAGTTTAGAGGGAGAGAGGGAGAGAGAGGTTAGGTTTTTACAAAGAGAGAGATTAGGGGTATGGGTTTAGAGAGAGGTGGATAGAAATGGAGACATTATTGGTCTTTAGAGAGAGAGATTGTGGGTTAGGCGTTTAGAGAGACACAAATTTGGGGTTTAAAGAGAGAGAAATTGAGGATTATGGGTTTAGAGAGAGAGAGAGAGATTGGTGGTTATGGTTATATATATAGAGAGAGAGAGAGAAAAAGAGAGAGAGTTTGGGGGTTAGGTATTTAGAGAGACAGATTGA
Organism: Larix kaempferi; assembly: GCA_027924585.1. Classification (NCBI taxonomy): domain Eukaryota; kingdom Viridiplantae; phylum Streptophyta; class Pinopsida; order Pinales; family Pinaceae; genus Larix; species Larix kaempferi. The sequence continues at coordinate 192,225 of BSBM01002398.1, read as the reverse complement.
TGATTAGAGGTTTAGAGAGAGAGATTGGACGTTAGGGGTATAGAGAGAGAGATAGAGATCGGTTGGGTGTTAGGAGTTTAGAGTTATATACATAGAAAGATAGAGATTCAAGGTTAGGGGTTTAGAGAGACAGAGATATTTGAGGTTAGGTATTTAGAGAGAGAGAGAGAGATTGGAGGTTAGGGGCTTAGAGAGACAAAGTTAGATTCAATTTTAGGGGTTTAGAGAGAGACAGAAAGAGACTAGGGTTCAATAAGGGTTTAGAGAGAGAGAGAGAGAGATTACCAAGGGACATTGGGTGGTTTGTGGTTGGGGTTAGAGAGAGATAGAGTGGGGGGGAGGAGTAGGAGGGTGTGTAGTGGGTTTTTTGAGATAGATAGAGAGAGAGAGAGAGAGAGAGATTGGAGGTTATGGATTTAGAGGGAGAGGGTTTGGAAGTAAGGGGTATAGAGAGAGAGATTGAGGGTTAGAGGTTTAGAAAGAGAGAGAGAGTTATAAATAGAGGGATTGGGTCTGATGGGTTTAAAGTGAGAGAGAGAGACACATACAAATATTGGGGGTTAGGATTTTATAGAGAGATTGGGGGTTAGAATTTTAGAGAGAGATTGGGAGTCAGGGGTTTAGAAGGAGAGATGGAGATTAGGGGTTAGATGTTTATATAGATAGAGAGAGAGATTGTGGCTTAGGGATTACGATTTGAGAGAGAGAGAGAGAAAGATATAGAGGAGGGTTAGGTGTTTACAAAGAGAGAGATTAGGGGTTTGGGGTTTAGAGAGAGAGAAAGAGATTGGTGGTCAGGGGTTTAGAGAGAGATAGAGATAGGAGGTTAGGGGTTTAGGGAGAGAGAGTGAGAGAGAAAGAGATTTGGGGTTAATTATTTAGAGAGAGGGAAAGATTGAGGGTTTGAGGTTTAAAGAGTGAGATATTGGGGATTAGGGGTTTAGAGAGAGAGAGATATTGGATGCTAGGATTTTGGAGAGAGATAGAGAGAGAGCTTAGGGGTTAAGGCATTAGAGAGAGAGAGAGGTTGAGCATTAGAGGTTTAGCGAGAGAGAGAGGGATTGGGGGCACACACACACACACACACACACAGAGATTGGGGGTTAAGGGTTAGCAGTTTAGGCTTTAGATAGATAGAGAGATCTTGGGCGTTAAGGATTAGGGGTTTAGAGAGAGAGAGATTGGGCTTTAAGGGTTTAGATATATATATATATATATATATATATGGGGTTGGATGTTTAGAGAGAGATAGAAATTGGGGGATAGGTGTGATATCCCTCCTTCTTTCCCTATTAGTTTGATAAATGTATGTTACAAATAAAGATGAAAGTATAAATATATATATATATCAAGTAGTTATACTTATATGTATATAGATATAAGGAGAGAAAGTGGAGTTTTGTATGAAGTATCTTTTATTTAGTTTTAAACTATATTTATTAAAGATAAAATTATATACACTCCTAAGAGAGGAGGAAGTATAACATTTTATTTTTAGATTGCTATTTACTATGATATAATATGGTTGAAGAAGTATCGCAAAATTTATTTGTTTATACAAATTAAAAAGAATTCTTTATTTTGAGAATATGTATAGCATATATGTGTACATTTTGTAACATATAACATACCAGGTATAGGTGTGTGAGATAGGCGTTGATTATAAAGATTTTCGAAAAAGAAAACCTAAGAAAGCTTTGAAAGAGTTAGAAAAGTAAAATTGGTTCACTTATACCTTTATTAAGAGAACACCTTTTCTTACTTGATTTTCCTCGGGAAGGCATCAGCTCCACATCTCGACCTTAACGCCACTACTCCCATGAGTTAGGGTTTTGTTTCCTTCTTTGTTGAAGTGAGGCGATCCGCCATTTAAAAGATTTGGGAAATATTTGTAGATGTGCAAAACGTTGGATATTGGGCGACACGTGTTGAGAATGGTGCTACTAAGATCCAAAAAGCTGGTCTCTTCCATTTATTAAAACTAGATTTTATTTTAGTAGTGGGGGAAAGAAAGAGTACCAGAATCTTATACTAAACATCCACTAACTCTTCGTAGAAGCATTACAGCTAGTCCAGCTGACAGATGTCAACTCTCGGGGAAACACCATTCCATTTAAACCGAGCTCGTGTATGGGGATAGTCAAGAAGGTGGAGGAGCAAATCAAGGAGATATCCTTGTGAGTTCGTCTCCATCACGTGGAGTAAGTATTAAAGGAATTATTGGTGGGAGGAAAAGGATCGAAGAGGAGTGACACTTGTGTGCTTAAGTGCTCCATAGTAAAGACATGGTAGGGTATTATAAAGGTGATTAAGAAATTTTAGGAGCTTGTCTCCTTGATTGTCAACCACTGCCAACTACCGATTTGTCTTAGTGGAGGAACTGCCTTAACTGAGCTCCATGCTACTGCCAAAACTTCCACGATCTCTGAAGTAGTTGTAATCTTAATAGGCAATCTTTTAACAAGCTTTATTTTAGGGGATTGGTTTTCTGGCTCGCGGGGTATTTTAGTTGAAGGGGAGCGATGGGAAAAGGGGAAATTTTTCTTACTGGAGTTTCAGAATGGAGTACCGGGACTGCGTAGACCATGATCGGGGAGTACTCATGGAACCTGGGTCGCACAGCCTTCACATTCTGATAAGTTGGTAGAGAAAGTTGCTAGAAAATCGTCCTATGTTTGACGGGTAATGTTAATCCAAACTCAATGAGGAATATTCATATATATACTGTTGTGAAATTCGTTGACGCCCATTCAATCCCTGGCGGAACATTGTCATAAATTTTTATTTAGCAGATATCCAATCCTTAGTGAATCTCAGTTCGAGCTCTATTATTTATGAATTGATGAGAGCAGGACTACCCATATAGAGTCGATCCCTGTGCGATTAGATTGATATATATATATATATATAAGATTCGATCCTTGTTTTAGATTGATATATGTTGATTTGAATATATCCAATCTTTAACGAATCTCAGTTCCAGCTCTAGAATTAATGAGAGTAGGACTGCCCATATAGAGCCGATCCCTCTGCGATTAGATTGATATATATATAAGATCCGATCCTTGTTTTAGATGGATAGATGTTGATTTGAATGTTGACTGAGCTGGGCATGATCCCATGTGTTAGGTTGATTTAAGGGTCGCAGCCATGAGGGACGCAGGCAGAAAGGAAGGGGTACACCAGCGTGTGAGTAATGCTCCTTATAGAAGCGATCGCTGCAACTGCAGTAAGATAGAAATAAGATCTCAGTGATCTGAGGATTGTGGTTTTAGGAGGAAGGCGACTATGAGCAGATGCTAGCCCTTACTTGATTTTTTAGTATTCTTTATTATATGCATGCTGTGATGACAGCGTGAGATCTCCGTGGAGGTTGAAAAACATAGATAGGTATTCGCAGTCCATTGTTTCATTAGTCAGAATTCTCTGTAATTCCGATTTGAGTGCTGAATCGAATCAGATCGAAAACATGAGATCGCGGTTGAGGTTGAAGGTATAGGTATGTATTTGTGGTTCTTTGTTTCATTACTCAGTATCACTGCAATTTATGATTTGAATTGTTGAGACACATTTGTTTTAAAAAAAATAAAAAATAAAGTCTGCTTTTAGATCAGAAATCTCTTTTTCCAGAACTGCTTGGATATTGAAGGCTTGTTACCTTTCTTGTATAGATTTTGGAGTACGTTAAATAAAAAGCAAAATATCTCTGTCCTTGCTTCAGGATTTTTATTGGTGAATTGGATTGTGTTCCCTTGCTTATGGCTGAAGAAAACGATAAGTTCTGTTTATCTTAAAAATCGAAAAATCTCCTTCCCTCAGGTTCTGTACGGTGGATGAAATCATGTTTATCCCTTCCGCCCATGACTGAAGGAAAAGGTTAACTAATCTGTATGTTGATAGAATTGTAGTTTTGGTATCTTGAATAAGACATCGATCTTGAGGATCGGTATTATCGAACTTTAGTTTCACCTTCTTTTTAGCTGTATGTATATATTTATATATGGCTTATTTTTAAAAATTGATTAATTGAATGGTGTCGTGTTTGATGGATGAATCAAGGCGATCTCCTGGAGAGATTCGACCTACTCTATACTCTATTTTGTAGGGTTGAACATGACAGAGAGGAAACTCCATTAATATGTCTTGATGCCATGACAGGGCTAACCCTGCAGACCTCTGTATAGTAGTTTTATTGTAATTATATATTGCAGCCTTGTGATGCAAGGCTTCGAGTTTTCGAAGGAGATTTATCGCAACAATGTTGCTGGATTGTAATCCCTGTTTTCCTTTAAAGAATAATAAAAGATGCACACACACCTTTGTGGACTAGCCCGTGTACGGGTGAACCACGTTATATTTTGTCCCCTATGATTCCTATGGTGTTTTCAATGTGTCTTATGTATGAGTATTTGTTTCTGTCCTTAAAAATGTTTAGGATTTATTTGATGTATACGAATCCTGTACAAGATTGGTTGTTGATATAATGCTTCGCTTAGGATTATGATTATATTGTTACCAATTAGATGTGTCTATCTTTAAAAGTTTATTTTTATATGCAAGGTTATTTTAAACAATGGAGTAAGTAATTCATGAAGAACTAGACATGTTAAAGTTAATATGGCGATAGGAGAATTTATGGAATCTGTTGACCTTTGACATAAGGGAGTAAGTTTGGTAAGAATGTTTTAAATAATTCTATGTGTTAAAGTAGAAATTGCTAAATTTCTGAAAACTCACCAATACTAATCCGCTTATATATGGGGATGTTACATGTGATTTGGTTAATTGCTAGAGGAGCAAAGTTTATATTTTTCTCAAAATAACACTAACAGATTCATGGAGATGTCACATATGGTATCAGAGCTTCGGTTGCAAACACTCGGGCTTATTGGGCTCAGTCGGGGAAAAATGAATACAAGCTCGTCGAACTAGGAAGGAAATTGCATCATATAAAGAAAAAAAAAAAAAGGTAAAATTCCGTTCCAAAGAATCTCCAAGAAGTAAGCGACGAAACGTCTTGGAATTACGAGTAAGTACATTTCATTTTGCTGAAGAGTTATAATGGAAGTGTCTATGGTTAACATTGCTAAAACATAAGATAAAATAACTTAAGTGTTTCAAATACTAACAAACCAATTGTTGTTTTGGATGCATGGAACAAATGGACAAGATTATACTATCGGAGTTAATCGTTGAATTCTTCAAGAAATATGAAAACCTCGTGACGAAGTAAGTTATTTCCAACCAAGACTCGTCCGATTAAATTGTAAGTATATGAGTCGTACTTTCATCTTTGTATAGTATGTTGTGTTAGATTACATACCGAAAATGGAAATTTTACTGATTTCAACAATGTTGATCATCCACCGTGTTGTATGATTAAGTAAATAGAGTAACAAGAATTGGGTAGATAAGTAGTTTCATAACTAGGGTATGGAAATGTGTGGTTTTCTCGTGAAAATAATTAAACCATATCACGCCGATAGGAAAATGCGGAAAAGATACACCTCTTCTTATATGAAGATACATTTGTTGAAATTTGTTGGTTGACAAATTTTAGAAGGTTAAATTTGGCTTGGTCAGTTGAATGACAATGGAAGCAAGATTGTGGTCTAAGCATCTACTACCTTGAGAGTGAACTTACATACTTTTCAGTATAGATTACTTCCACAAATGAGTATTCCTAGTTACTATGTCAAAAAGAAACATTGTCACGAGTCTATCGGTAATCAATTTCATTTTTGTAGATAAGAGTATAGGACAAATGATTATAACACTAATTGTGTGGCTTTAGGGCATGCTTGTACCATTGCTGGTTAGTTCAACAAAAGGATAAAGGGTTATAAATACATAAACTAAATGGTGTTAGTAGGAAAGTGGGTAAATAGCCTTACTCCCTACTATTATTTAAAAAAAAAAACTAATAATCCTCTAGATAGTTGGAGACTATATATATATGAAGTTATATTGATGAAGAACATGATTTGAACGTGATCGAAAGTACGCATGGGTAATTAGTTAAGTTATCAAAATTGCAAAAATTTTATTGAGTGAAGATCTTCCCATTCGTGCATTTAAGTAAATCATTACTACGCAAAGGAGAATGTTTTTATACATGCATGTTTTGAGCAAGAAGACAATATGTGAAAATAGGAGAAAGGATATTCAGTTGTGAAAAAGTTATATTAAAACATCAAGATGTATGACCATTAACATGATTCTAATGTAGGAAACTGGAACTGATGTATTTCATACTTTTGGTAATGAAGGAAGCATCATTATGTTGATGTTAAGATTTTGTTCTTAAAGTATCAACTAGGATTTATAGGTTATGCATCTATATATCCACGTGCATTCTGAATAGTTACAAGGATGCTTATGATGAAAATGCATGAGTACATCTTTATATTCTAGGAATTCCTAGGATAGATGTTAGGAAACGGAGAGGGATGGTTATAAAAGTTAGACTGTTATATGACCAAGAATTATGATGACTTGCTATCCAGGTACAAATTATCTATTTTGTTAAGATATTATTTTGTTGTTGTTCACGTAATGATTGTGTAGATGCAAATCAAGTTTTGTCAAAAGAGTGTGTTTTGCGGTAGGAATGAGAATACTCGAAATATAGAAATAACATGAAAGGGTAATACAGGTTAGTAGGAAGCTATAAATTGCTGATGTCTTTATGCTGCTGCTAGGAATGACTGTTTTATATTATTGTGAGTTAAGGAGCCATTGAATGGAATTTCCATGTTAGATCAGAAGAAATCTTTAAATAGTAATCGATGTATACATTTTTATGAAGCATGTAAAAAAAAAAAAATTAAATAAAAAAAAAAAAAAAAAAATGACGTTTGGACACATGTTACAGGTATAATTGTTCTTATGATTTAATTACCTTTATACAACTGACACTCTGAATGTGTTGTCAAACAAGTTTATTCTTACACCTCACTACCTTACAACTAGCAACAGGTAAAATGGGTTATACAGATTCATATTTAGTGCAATACTAATATGGGAGGGTACCAATAAATTGGTTCCTCGACATATGAGGATCTTATGATAAGGATACATGCAACCGCCATTATAATGCACATGGTTATCCTTATAAGGTACGCAAGTATGTTTTGACATTTGGTTATTTCCTATATGATAGTGTATACAAAGAAATGTTGTATAATTAAAATAGGAATTGTGTGGGAAATGGTAAAACCTAACATTCATAGTGTCCATGAATCACCCTAGGAAGAATGCTATATCATGTTCAAAGCATTATGTAACCTATAAGCTAGCATATGTGTAGTAGGAAAGGATATTTTATATGATCACGTATAAATATGGTGGTAAGAAAGATGATTTTCTATATTAGGAAGAGATCTTCTTACAATAATTCGATTCTTTTTATTAAGGCGATACTAACAATTGAAATTGGGCAGATGGTCGAATTTATGGTCAAATAAGGTGATGAAGAATTCACATCACAATTGTGACTTATTCTTTTAAATTTTATTAATTATTATTGAATAAAGAACTCGACCCAGATTGGTCAGAGTAATCGTATGGGTACAGAATGTATATGACGAAATAAAGTGATTAAATTGAAGGTGAATTTTATAGACCCAAGCAAGCGGCTTGGGGAAAATAAATTCCGGGACTCAAGCGAGAAAGATTGAGGGGAATTGTGTAAAGAGTGTTGTAATGGCATTGAAATACTCCCTAAAATCAGGGATTGAACAGCCACTAGGATTCTTGGAGAATCGGCTGGCTGTAAGACCTAGGAAAGCTATAATGAAATGTATATGTGGGAGGCAGGACGCTGCTTAGTATGCATAAAAGAAATGTTTGCTGCGTGAGCACTAAGGTGTTAGGCAAGACATGAATGAAATGTTTGCTACGTGAGCACTAAGGTGTTAGGCAAAACATGAGAGAAATGTTTGCTGCGTGAGCACTAAGGTGTTAGGCAAGACATGAGAGAAAGGATTGCTGCGTGAGCACTAAGGTGTTCGGCAAGAATTTCCTGGATCAAGTGAATGCTGTTTGTTGATTTAGTCAACAGTATAGAATCATGGAGCGCTAGATTTACTCCATATATTGCAAGTGATATGTGCAATAAAGAACTCATGATTTATGTTTTTGAATTTGATTATGGAGTTTGATGATAAAGTTGTTGCTAAACAATTTTTCTTTTAATCTCGGTTTTGTAGTCGGAAATGCAGATATGACTAATGGCGACTTATGGAAATTCATGAAAGTCTGAAGAAGGTAAAATTTATGAACACCGAGGACGGTGTTATGTTAAGGGGAGGAGGATGTGATATCCCTCCTTCTTTCCCTATTAGTTTGATAAATGTATGTTACAAATAAAGATGAAAGTATAAATATATATATATATATATATCAAGTAGTTATACTTATATGTATATAGATATAAGGAGAGAAAGTGGAGTTTTGTATGAAGTATCTTTTATTTAGTTTTAAACTATATTTATTAAAGATAAAATTATATACACTCCTAAGAGAGGAGGAAGTATAACATTTTATTTTTAGATTGCTATTTACTATGATATAATATGGTTGAAGAAGTATCGCAAAATTTATTTGTTTATACAAATTAAAAAGAATTCTTTATTTTGAGAATATGTATAGCATATATGTGTACATTTTGTAACATATAACATACCAGGTATAGGTGTGTGAGATAGGCGTTGATTATAAAGATTTTCGAAAAAGAAAACCTAAGAAAGCTTTGAAAGAGTTAGAAAAGTAAAATTGGTTCACTTATACCTTTATTAAGAGAACAACTTTTCTTACTTGATTTTCCTCGGGAAGGCATCAGCTCCACATCTCGACCTTAACGCCACTACTCCCATGAGTTAGGGTTTTGTTTCCTTCTTTGTTGAAGTGAGGCGATCCGCCATTTAAAAGATTTGGGAAATATTTGTAGATGTGCAAAACGTTGGATATTGGGCGACACGTGTTGAGAATGGTGCTACTAAGATCCAAAAAGCTGGTCTCTTCCATTTATTAAAACTAGATTTTATTTTAGTAGTGGGGGAAAGAAAGAGTACCAGAATCTTATACTAAACATCCACTAACTCTTCGTAGAAGCATTACAGCTAGTCCAGCTGACAGATGTCAACTCTCGGGGAAACACCATTCCATTTAAACCGAGCTCGTGTATGGGGATAGTCGAGAAGGTGGAGGAGCAAATCAAGGAGATATCCTTGTGAGTTCGTCTCCATCACGTGGATTAAGTATTAAAGGAATTATTGGTGGGAGGAAAAGGATCAAAGAGGAGTGACACTTGTGTGCTTAAGTGCTCCATATTAAAGACATGGTAGGGTATTATAAAGGTGATTAAGAAATTTTAGGAGCTTGTCTCCTTGATTGTCAACCACTGCCAACTACCGATTTGTCTTAGTGGAGGAACCGCCTTAACTGAGCTCCATGCTACTGCCAAAACTTCGACGATCTCTGAAGTAGTTGTAATCTTAATAGGCAATCTTTTAACAAGCTTTATTTTAGGGGATTGGTTCTCTGGCTCGCGGGGTATTTTAGTTGAAGGGGAGCGATGGGAAAAGGGGGAATTTTTCTTACTGGAGTTTCAGAATTGAGTACCAGGACTGCGTAGACCATGATCGGGGAGTACTCATGGAATTTGGGTCGCACAACCTTCACATTCTGATAAGTTGGTAGAGAAAGTTGTTGGAAAATCGTCCTATGTTTGACGGGTAATGTTAATCCAAACTCAATGACGAATATTCATATATATACTGCTGTGAAATTCGTTGACGCCCATTCAATCCCTGGTGGAACATTGTCATAAATTTTTATTTAGCAGATATCCAATCCTTAGCGAATCTCAGTTCGAGCTCTATTATTTATGAATTGATGAGAGCAGGACTGCCCATATAGAGCCAATCCCTGTGCGATTAGATTGATATATATATATAAGATTCGATCCTTGTTTTAGATTGATATATGTTGATTTGAATATATCCAATCTTTATCGAATCTCAGTTCCAGCTCTAGAATTGATGAAAGTAGGACTGCCCATATAGAGCCGATCCGTGTGTGATTAGATTGATATATATATATATATAAGATTCGATCCTTGTTTTAGATGGATAGATGTTGATTTGAATGTTGACTGAGCTGGGCTTGATCCCATGTGTTAGGTTGATTTAAGGGTCGCAGCCATGAGGGACGCAGGAAGAAAGGAAGGGGTACACCAGCGTGTGAGTAATGCTCCTTATAGAAGCGATCGCTGCAACTGCAGTAAGATAGAAATAAAGATCTCAGTGATCTGAGGATTGTGGTTTTAGGAGGAAGGCGACTATGAGCAGATACCAGCCCTTACTTGATTTTTTAGTATTCTTTATTATATGCATGCTGTGATGACAGCATGAGATCTCCGTGGAGGTTGAAAAACATAGATAGCTATTCGCAATGCATTGTTTCATTAGTCAGAATTCTCTGTAATTCCGATTTGAGTGCTGAATCGAATCATATCGAAAACATGAGATCGTGGTTGAGGTTGAAGGTATAGGTATGTATTTGTGGTTCTTTGTTTCATTACTCAGTATCATTGCAATTTATGATTTGAATTGTTGAGCCACATTTGTTTAAAAAAAATAAAAAATAAAGTCTGCTTTTAGATCGGAAATCTCTTTTTCCAGAACTGCTTGGATATTGAAGGCTTGTTACCTTTCTTGTATAGATTTTGGAGTACGTTAAATAAACAGCAAAAGATCTTTGTCCTTGTTTCAGGATTTTTATTGGTGAATTGGATTGTGTTCCCTTGCTTATGGATGAAGAAAACGATAAGTTCTGTTTATCTTAAAAATCGAAAAATCTCCTTCCCTCAGGTTCTGTACGGTGGATGAAATCGTGTTTATCCCTTCCGCCCATGACTGAAGGAAAAGGTTAACTGATCTGTATGTTGATAGAATTGTAGTTTTGGTATCTTGAATAAGACATCGATCTTGAGGATCGGTATTATCGAACTTTAGTTTCACCTTCTTTTTAGCTGTATGTATATATTTATATATGGCTTATTTTTAAAAATTGATTAATTGAATGGTGTCGTGTTTGATGGATGAATCAAGGCGATCTCCTGGAGAGATTCGACCTACTATATACTCTATTTTGTAGGGTTGAACATGACAGAGAGGAAACTCCATTAATATGTCTTGATGTCGTGACAGGGCTAACCCTGCAGACCTCTGTATAGCAGTTTTATTGTAATTATATATTGCAGCCTTGTGATGGAAGGCTTCGAGTTTTCGAAGGAGATTTATCGCAACAATGTTGCTGGATTGTAATCCCTGTTTTCCTTTAAAGAATAATAAAATATGCACACACACATTTGTGGACTAGCCCGTGTACAGGTGAACCACGTTATATTTTGTCCCCTATGATTCCTATGGTGTTTTCAATGTGTCTTATGTATGAGTATTTGTTTCCGTCCTTAAAAATGTTTAGGATTTCTTTGATGTATACGACTCCTGTACATGATTGGTTGTTGATATAATGCTTCGCTTAGGATTATGATTATATTGTTACCAATTAGATGTGTCTATCTTTAAAAGTTTATTTTTATATGCAAGGTTATTTTAAACAATGGAGTAAGTAATTCATGAAGAACTAGACATGTTAAAGTTAAAATGGCGATAGGAGAATTTATGGAATCTGTTGACCTTTGACATAAGGGAGTAAGTTTGGTAAGAATGTTTTAAATAATTCTATGTGTTAAAGTAGAAATTGCTAAATTTATGAAAACTCACCAATACTAATCCGCTTATATATGGGGATGTTACATGTGATTTGGTTAATTGCTAGAGGAGCAAAGTTTATATTTTTCTCAAAATAACACTAACAGATTCATGAAGATGTCACAATAGGGTTTTAGGGAGAGATAGGGATTGGGGGTTAAGGATTTAGAGAGAGAGAGAGAGATTGGAGGATAGGGGTTTAAGGATGGAGGGATTGAAATTTAAGGGTTTAGAAAGAGAGAGAGATTATGGATTAGAGGTTTAGAGAGAGAGAGAGATTGGTTTTTAGTGGTTGAGAGAGAGATAAATTAGAGGTTAGGGGTTCAAGGAGAGAGATAGAAAAAGAGAGATTCGGGGATAGGGGTTTAGACAGAGAGAAAGAGAGAGAGAGAGAGAGATTGGGGGTTATGAGTATAGAGATAGAGATGTTGGGGGTTAGGGGTTGAGAGAGAGAGAGAGAGAGAATGGGGTTAAGGGTTATGAGAGCATGGTTTGGATAAATAGAGAGAGAGATTGAGGGTTAGGGTTTAGTGGTTGAGAGAGAGAGAGAGAGAGAGAGAGAGAGAGAGAGAGAGATTGGGGTTATGAGTTTAGGGAGAAAGAGAGAGGGATATTGGGGGTTTAGAGATAGAGACATAGGGAGATTGGGGGTTTAGAGAGAGAGAGAGAGAGAGAGAGAGAGAGTGATTGAGGGTTAGGGGTTTAGAGAGATAGATTGGAAGTTAGGCGTTTACAAATAGAGAGTTTGGGAGTAAGGGGTTTAGAGAGAGGAATATAACTAGAGAGATTTGTTGTTAGGGGTTTGGAGACAGAGATAGAGAGAGAATGGAATTTAGGGGCTTAGAGAGAGAGAGAGAGAGAGAGAGAGAGTGATTGGTGGTTATGGGTTTAGAGACAGATTGATTTGTTGTTGAGGGTTTAGAGAGAGAGAGAGAGGGAGGGAAATAGAAAGAGAGATATTGGGGGTTAGGGGTTTAGAGAGAGAGAGAGAGAGAGTGAGAGAGAGAGAGAGATTGGGGGTTATGGGTTAGGATTTGATAGAGAGATGTAATGGCTGATATGGTTTAAGGATTAGTAGGTAAGGATTTTAAGAGTTATAGGTTATCAGAGTTACGAGAGAAGAGTTATAATGTTTAAGGGTTATAGGTTTCAAGGGTTAGGGGTTAACTCATATAAGGGTTAGAGGTTAAGAGTAATAATGATTATGATCTATAATAGTTAAATTTTATAGGTTTATAGTCTATGAGAGTTACTCATTAAGTGTTAGGGATAATGGATACTAGTTCCTAGGTTGGTTGTGTAGAGCATTAGAAAAAGGGGGTCCCTCGTTAGACCACTTTAAAAACCTTGTGTATACACAGTCGACCACCCAACTTGGGGCATACTAGGAAGGATTCTCTGGGAGTTACCTCCCTCCACCTATTACTAGCGCAATGGCATCCTAGTTCCTCGCTACAACAAAGGCACATGTGTCAAGCTGTCGAGTTAGAAAATTGATTCCAGGCAATTTTAAAAAATGTTCATTTACCCATGCTTTACACAAGACTTTTAATAAAAATGTATAGCCAATTTGGACCCCTTAAAATAATTTGATTTCCTAACTTTGCTACAATAACTTACTAAATAATACTTTTAGAATATATAATTTACACAACTAATAACAACATAAAAAAACATAAATGAATAAAGAAGTATGTGAATGCATTAAATAAAGTTAAATTAAAGAATATGACAATTTCAATATAAATATAACATCCATGATTTATAAAAACTATGCATTCCTAAAGGGTGGTAATTATTTATTACCACCATTAAAAAAAGTCAATAAGAATATCACCATTGTTTCTTGCCACCGGTTACATAAGCATTAACAACATAAACACGACAAAACATAAAACGATAAAGAAATATGTAAATGAATTAATTAAACTTAAAACTATATATATATTGTTTCTTACCACCATTTACATAATCATTACAAAATATAAAACAATAAAGAAATATATAAATGAATAAATAAAACTAATTTATATATATATATATATATAAATTAAACTAAACTAAACTAAGTTAAAGAAGATGATAATTGATACAAATATAATATCCATAATTTATATTAGGGATCATCTAATAAATTAGAGCTACATATTTCCAATATTAAGGATCAAATTATAAAAACAATAAAACAATATTTAAATGAATACAATAAACCATTTTGAAGAAATTAAACATAACCTAAAACAATAAAAAGGTAATGAATACAATAAACTAACTTGAAGAATATGACTTTTGGTAAAAAATAACATTCATGATTTGTATTTGATTGGTCAAAAGGGTGATAATATTTCCACTCCATTCACTTAGGTGTTAGTTTAAGATAAGTATGGGAGTGGGTCCAAAAGGTAATAGAATATATTTTTGGAAATTTTAAATGAAAGTGGGTTTATTGAAATTTTTCAAGTGATTCCACGTACAAGTTCCATTTCTTATCACCTCCATTCATAAATATGGTTATGTATTCTAATATCCAGTTCCATTTTCCATGTATGCTTACCATGTTGCTTTTTGAATTTTCTTGCTTTAAATTTTTCGAGCTTTTTAGTGGAGCGGCTGAGCACGGGAGGAGCTTTTATGGGGGAGAGAACGGCACCTAAAGGAATTACTGTTAAAAATCTAGGCATGACTTCTTATGAAGCATTTGTTTTTTATTCAGTGAACGTTGGCACTGTATGTTTTATCGCTTGATCGATTAGCAGCCTACTTGTTGGATAGATTGGTAAATCTATGATCAAATCACAGAGTTCTGATCTTTGATTATATTCTTCAATCTCTATTTCGCTTCATTTTATTCTAATAACCTGGATGAGGCTTTCTTACTGTCTTGGTAAGTTCTTTTCTTTATGTATTGTTGGCTTAATATTTATTAGTTCTTTGGTGGTTTTTAATGCACATCCAATAGATCCAATAGAGGAAGAATCCATGGCAAGATGGAGTTTTTGGAACAAACTGCCCTATACCACCAGGAAAGTACTTTACATATAAGTTCCAGGTGAAGGACGAGATAGGAAGCTACTACTACTTTCCATTATTGTACTTGCACAAAACAGCTAGGGGTTTTGGAGGGCTAAATGAGCTAGCAGGTCCATACATCATCCCTGTTCCGTTCCCTACTCTTGATGGTGATATCACTCTGCTCATAAGCGACCAGTCACTCAGTAATTTGTTAATCCATCCCACAAAGAAATACATCTTTTGAATTTAAAGAGAATCGCTATGTTCAACTTGAGCCCGTCTACCAAGATGTTCTCTTACAATGCACTCAATCTTTGACCATTTTCTAGCTTTGGGAAAATCCTTAGAAGAACACTCAACATGGGCAGATCTCTTGGTCAACCTGATGCTGTTCTCATTAAAGGACATGAGCCACCAATTGATGCAACACTCGCAGTGGATCAAGGCATCTTATTTCAGTTCTCTATGGCAAGGCAGTATTCTAGGTTTAGTATAGATGTTTCTAGACACTCAATGATTCACAAGATCTACTTGTTTTGATTTTATCTGAATGGGGATCCTACCTGTTCAATCCGTTAACTTGTCTTCTAGTTATCCAAAATGACCCATCTATTTGTCTGCAGGAAAAACGTACCACCTCCGGATATCAAATGCGGGATTGTCATCTTCTTTGAATTTCAGGATCCAGGATCTCACACGATTCAAAATGTATATGGTTCTCTTGGCATTCATGTCGGCCAATCCTACTCTGTTCTGGTCACTCCAGATCAGCCATCTGGGGACTTTTACTAGTCTTGTTCTCTCACCTAAATGCATTTTCCACTATAGCAACTCCCATAAGAAGGTTTTTGGACGAGTTCCAGTGGGTTCAGGCAATATAGATTGGTCTCTGATCTAAGCCAGATCCATCAGGTTTGGTTCTTGGCCTGCTTAGTTTAGGTTCAAGCTTCTGCGGATGGATATATGTATATATTTTATTGATAAATAGATGCATGTATAACCTTTGGTTCCTAATGTTTTAGTATTGTATGGAAATATAAAAAAGAGCCTGTTTATACGAAGTGGGGATGGCTATGGAAAACTTCCCAGAAGAATCATACACAGATTAGGACTAAATTTTAAAATATCTAAATATCAAAGATCGGTAAAAATTAAGCCACTGTATGTCAAGTTCTCGAAAATTTGTTGAGCAATTGTTATGCAGATGGAACTTGACAGCCAATGCAACTCGTCCCAATCCATTACTCGAACTATTAAGCTGGAAAACTCGACTCTCGTGATCAATGGCAAACAACGATCAATGGCAAACAAAGTCACCCCATAAAAATGTCATACGAGAATATAATCAATTGTATCTTTCAAAAGAAAGAAAATAAACTTTCTCAAAAGAGTTGAATGCTTGCATAATAGTACGACAAAGGAATATTGAAATATTTTACAGGGTCATTGAAGCTGTAACCTCGAAAGTTTTTTTTGGAACTTCACGTGCTCAGAAAAAGACAGATTGAAGCAAACATTTCTCACGAACGTCTAGTCCACATATTTCCTTGGATTGTACTACGCATGAACTTCTAGTCCTCTGTGTAATTTGCCAAGCTGTTTATATGGTGCCTCGGGGCAAGGGGAATAACAGATTACAACGAAATTATTTGTGTGCATTTGCATCCCAAACGTCTTCTCTTCGTTGCCTGAAACTTCAATTGGATGTATCGAGATTTATACTTAATTTGTAGGCAATTCCTTTCGTCTAAACCATTTGATCTTGCTTACCATTTCATTTGCCTATGGAAAAGTCAAGATTTGACCATAACTCATATTGATATCTCCTTAACAAAGAAAAAAGCAATTACCCCGACCCCCCCTTCGGCGAGCTAGAAGTGAACCCCATAGTACTCCATGGCATCAGTCAAGGTGGGGAAACCATTTAAATTTGGAGAGTTGCCCCTCTCCAGACTTTCAAGCAAATGTCAGTAGCTAAGACTTTAAACATTTACATTTAAAGTCGAAGTCTATTATAAATTTATAACCCTTCTCCAAATGCTCTCTAAAACTTATTATATGTTTCCCCACAATACTGAGAGTGATCATTAAAGTTCAGTAATTCTTGGCCTTGCCAACTTAGAACACACATAGACAGCAAAGGGAATGATGATGGACAAACTGCCTTTTATATGACAAATTTTGCAGTAAGTTATGAGCAAATGCCACAGGATAACCTTTGTCCCAGACCTAGTTTGTTGGAACAGCATGCAATATGACTGACAAAAGCTGCCTTGTTTTTAGAATTAAATTGTTACCTGGTTTCTAGAATTAAATTGTATAGAATGCCACATTATAAGGAATCATTTTTTAGGATAATGCTAATCTCTGGAGGGCCCTCTTACTATATGAGCAGTGTGATTGCATTCGACCCAATTTGATAGCATACAATAAAGTTTTCAACTATAAAGAATATAGAACCCAATGATTCGTAAAAACTAAATAAAGATGGCTGCAGTGCACTGGCATACCTCTTTCTCTTTGGGCAAGTATGCAATCTAACGAAATCTTGTGACCTTGGAACCCAATGATGCTGTGTAGTTGAATATATAGGGATAAAACTGAGGTACTAGTTTTGCTCCATTTGATATAGTCAAATTTGCAAGCATTGTTATTTGTGGTGGAATAGGGGCTGGTGGGGGGAAGTGGTTTGGGAATCATATAGGTAATCATCTAAAAAAATATGTTGAATAAATTTATAAAATCAATCCTAAACTGAAACTTTCCAGCCAGCTATGTCGCTTTATTGGTCACTAATTCCAGACTAGCACTATATAGGGATCAATGAATAGCCGCCCACCTATCTAATAAAAGTAAATCTGCTAGTAGGATCTCAGAGTAGTAATTTTAGAGGTCAACTCTATAAACTAAGTCAACCACTTATATTATTATATTAGTTTACTAAACAACTGGATTGAAACTGCTGAGTCAACTGTTGCCTGTGTATGCTTCTACCTTTAAAACAGGACGACTTCTTTGACTGGACCTGGAACTGTAACTCAATCCGCTACCTTTACTGTAGCAACCTTAGCTGCGGCGCCTCTGCTACTGACCATTAGACTAACAAGACACAAATAGCTGAATTTTGAAATTCAGTGTCATGTCTTTAAATTTAATAAATTAAACGATTAAAACATAACAATGGAAGAGTTAGAGGTTAAATGTACCTGTTTTTTGAATCTTCATTGTAAGCTAATTGCACGATCTGCATAAAGCTCTGTATTTTCCAAAATGGTGGACCGGGAAGAAAAACTAATCAAACTGAAAAATAAAAATAAAACGTATTTTTATACATTGATAAGTTGGAAGAAAAGACTGATCAAACTGAAAAACAAAAAAAAATGTATTTTCATACATAAAATAAAGATACAAGCTTAAATAATAAAAAATGCCCAAATATAGTCAACCATCAGAGTTCAAAGATTTGAAGCCTTAAAATTATTCAAAAATATGTTCAAAGTGCCTTCAAATTTAAAGATATTAATAGCAGTTTCCACAACCTTATGTTGAAACTTCCAATTTGCACCCATATATAATAACTTCACCTCATCACCTGGAATCTATCTAAGTTTGTACAAATTTACGATTTTCATATTAGTAACTTCACCGCATCACCTGGAATCTATCTAAGTCTGTACAAATTTACGATTTTCATATTAGTATCAGGTAGGCACTACAGACAACATCGAGGGCGGTCCCACGGACGGATGAATGAATGCTTGAATCAGACACTTTCAAACTTCCAGAGAAGGGGATGATAAATAAAGCCATTAGAGGTGGCATGGACTCACTAGCCAATTAGATAGCGCCACCTAATACCAACTACAACATTGCCTATTTACTTTAGAATAAAGCTCATAAGGTTAAATGACTTTACTTTTCTAAATTTGAAGCATATTACGGACGTGCATTGATCACTAATGAAGTCCTACATGTTAAAAGTGAATGAAGGATTATAAGATAATTATGTTTTTGCTGAAAGTGAATATGATTCTGAATAAAAGGTATACTAAGATAATATTGAGAAAATAAATAAAACAAATTTCTATTAACAAAAATTTTGAACAAAATTTTCAATTATTTTAACTTTATTATGGCATGAGTTTTCGACTTTTATGACATCAAACTTATAGGAATTGGTTTTATTGAAATTGATTCCACTTTCAGTGATTATGAATGTAGAATATAATTAATTATATTACTGAGTTGGCCAATCATAAGGTTTTACATTTTCTTAAAACGGACATTACTTTTAACTTTACTCAATCTTAATTTATTTTTAAAACATTAAACACCTAACTCAAAATTTACAGTACATTCCATATTTTTAAAAGTCAAATTTACAATACATTCCATATTTTTAAAAGTCCAGATCACATTATTACGGATAGATTTTTGAGTTTGATATTACAAATTTAACTGGATTGGATTTATAAAGTAAAACAGGTTTTCCAAAAAAAAAAAAAAAAATATCCAAAAATATGTTCAATTAAAATTATTTTTTAAGTAAAAACTCTATAAATCTGAATATCCAAATTATGTTCAAAATTAAATAACAATATTATTGTCAAAACTCACATTCCAACAAAAACTGGCTGCTCTAATTTTTTCCAACTAAATTTTATTTTCTTAAAATTATCTTCAAATACTATAAATCAATTGATTGAATTCATTTCAATAATTTTTTTTAAAGTTAACCTGGAAATGCTCTAAATCAATATATTAAATTATCTTCAATGATTATTCACATATGTTAGACATGTGGCTCTAGATGTAAGAGATTCATACCAAATTTAATTTGCAAAGATAAAGAGTTACCTCTATATTGCTTTTCGTAGGGCTACCTTCCACGAAGGAAATGGTTCTGCATGACTGGGAATGCAATTTTATTTTTAAAAGAGGTCATCCATACTCCCTAACAGGTTAGATAGAGCAATATTCACTATAACTCTAATTATCACATTCACCATTATTTGGATTCATATATTGGTGATGCAGAAAGAGGCCAAAGAGCGCATATCACTTTTAACGAAGGGGTAGTTGGAGTGAAACAACTTAACAGATCTCTAATTTTGCTTCCAATCTCCGTTTGCAAAATAGAGCTACCTAAAGAATCTGGTACGGCAACAAATACCCACCTAGAAAACATAGCATGGAAATGCATTCCCAAGTTCTCATCTAGATTCTAGAGGACTAGCACGATAATTATGCCTCGAGGAGAGGTCGAGGCTGAAGCCCATTGCAACAGTAGGTAACCCTCGTGGATCAGGTCACGGGGTCGATACTCATGGATCGGGTCACGTGGTCGATACTCATGGAAGCAGATTTGTGGTTAGGCGATCACTAGGCAAGCGATGAAAATACCCTGTGAATCACGTTCTAAATCACTCCCTCAGTGCAACGAGGAGTGGTGAGAGATCTCGTGTACCGGTAATATTTCCTGCTACCCAGTTTTATGTGCTTCGGATCCACCATGCCCAAAGCTTCCCCTTGGGGTTCCATATCCGAAATGGACTTGGTTCCATCCATTAACCGTTCATTATACCCAGAAATAGCAAGCATGATATAATCTAAATATATAGATAATCATAATCATGCAAAACCAGATTTATCTATGACAATACGTCTGCCAGGAAAGTGTCAGGTCTGCCAAACTTGTAAATAATTCCTATCACAGCGATTTTGCCGTCCTCTACTTGATGCACCAGATGGGTTTCTAAGGGATGCCTATTTCAACGTAAACCCTTCAGCAAAAACCGAACATCGCAAAACATAATTTAGTGTAGCAGAGATCAAGAAAGGGTTGTGTGATAGTACCGTTTTCCGTCTACAGTGTGGTCGGCCGGGGCGTGCCAATGGCATTGATTCAGTGTAAATAATTTCCATTCTATCTTAATACTACTCGCGCCATATATTCGACCATTTCACCTGATCAACATACACATATGTATAAGAGAGAATCAAACCTGGAACACTTCTAGGATGATAGTAAAAGCTTTAAAAGAAGATTCCATACTGACCATGATGTCGTGGCCCCTATTGATCAGGGTTGCATTTGCAGGGCAATAGATTCTATGGAGCCTGCGTATATCCCCATTTATTCTGGTATGCCTCTTCACCACATCGATTGGAGATCGCTGCGTCTCGTTCACGCAGGCCTTCCATGGAAGCAGACGTGAACGAATGACATGATTTCTCCTGCATCATCTGTCCAGCAATAACACACCAGCAGATTACAGGTTCGAGATTCGAGAGGTTAATAATATCTAACCCTAAAGTCTTTCAGGATGCATCATCTGTCCAACAACATTACACCAGCCGGTTACACGTTGGAGAGGCTAATAATATCTAACCCTAAAGTCTTTCAGGCGATTCTGTTGCATCATACCAGCGGATTAATTGTACTGGTTTGTAAATCATTCTATAGATGATCATATATCATATACAGATGTATCTCTAGACGATCATTATATAATGAGGTGGTGTTCTTACCTATAAATTCAAATCTCCGATTCCTTCAAAACACAAACTGATCTCATCTAAACATGTTGAATACATTTATAAAATCAGTCTCACCCATATAACTCTTTTTCCATTAAAATGACTAATTGAATTCTGAAATATTTCAATGTTGTAAAAAAAATCAAACCATTAAAAAATAACAATGGAAAAGTTAACGGAAATTGTACCTGCTTTATGATTCTTGACCGTGAACCTGCTTATTTACATGATCTCTATACAACTCTGTAATCTCTAAAATTGAGTATACGGAACAAAAGAAAGAACAAATTGAAAAACA
This sequence comes from Larix kaempferi, assembly GCA_027924585.1. Lineage (NCBI taxonomy): Eukaryota > Viridiplantae > Streptophyta > Pinopsida > Pinales > Pinaceae > Larix > Larix kaempferi. The sequence goes on along the minus strand of BSBM01002398.1, from coordinate 170,595 downwards.
AGAAAAAAAATTGTATGAATACATTGATTAGTTGCTTAAAATCGATAATAAAATGAAGCGAAATAGAGATTGAAGAATATAATCAAAGATCAGAACTCTGTGATTTGATCATAGATTTACCAATCTATCCAACAAGTAGGCTGCTAATCGATCAAGCGATAAAACATACAGTGCCAACGTTCACTGAATCAAAAACAAATGCTTCATAAGAAGTCATGCCTAGATTTTTAACAGTAATTCCTTTAGGTGCCGTTCTCTCCCCCATAAAAGCTCCTCCCGTGCTCAGCCGCTCCACTAAAAAGCTCCAAAAATTTAAAGCAAGAAAATTCAAAAAGCAACATGGTAAGCATACATCGAATCCTTTAAAAAAGTACATCCTGTATTCTGTGCTTCAACGGTTACAAATAATATATTTTAAAAATTCGTTAATCTCATGAAACTGATTGTTATTATAATTATCTTTCGATATGACATGTTTAATTCTTTTATAAATTATTCTGTTTTAATTTATTTTAATAAATTTCTTATCAATATCTCGCAACTCTCACTATGAAAAAAAATTGACTTCTTTATAAAGACATTATCTTATAACCTATTAACCTTCCGTCTAAATAATCAAAATTAATATATTATAATATTTTTTTAGATTTTTGATATTTTTCTATTTATTATTAAATTTAAAACATCAAAATATTTTTATGATAGAATTTTTTATTATTCACTATATTATTATTATAATAATATTACTATGAAAAAAAATTGACTTCTTTATAATGACAATATCTTATAACCCATTAACCATCCGTTTAAAGCATCAAAATTATTATATTATAATAATTTTTAGATTTTTGATATTTTTCCATTTCAGGACAGATAGTTTTATTAAATTTAAAACATCAAAATATTTTTTATGATATAATTTTTTATTATTCATTATATCAATATTATAATAATATTAATATAGTTAATAATAAGAAATTAAAAATATATTTTTTTAACTATTTTAAAATAGAAAACATTTACATTACTTCTTTTTAAAATGTCTTACTTATACCCACATTATATTGTAGTTTTATAATGTTTGCTACAATATATATCTAACTAATCTTCTAACATGTCAAAATTATACTACCACCATCATCATCAACATCATCTTTTTATTGTTTCTACTAAATTGTCGTAGGTGGTATTTTTTATAAATCCATTAAACCTCCAAATTTTTCACCCATTTTCACCTTATTCACAAAAACTTAAATCACCAATTGGTTAGATTGAGGTCAACTGAAAGTTAGTTTTCCTATCACCTGCAACCTTTCGAAAATTAAAAAAAAATATTATAATTTTTCTTTAGCCTTTAACCAAGGCTAATGTGAAATTGATGCTTGATCATCCTACTTAAGTGTTGAATAAATTGATTAGTCTGACACTTATAGTGTTTGAATTGTTTTATTGAAAATGATTAAGTTTCATTAATTTTCTTAATGCCTTCTATCTTTATAGCTTCATAATCCCAATGGAATATTTCTAATGATTCAATTTTCTCCTCTAGTTGGATATTGATCTTTGGAGTTTGAATTTAGGTTGTTAACCACATTTCACGTATAAATCACAAAACAATACTCATAATAGCCGCAAGATTAGGTTTACATTTCAATTCTTAACTATTTTTGCATGTTTAACAAGTTAATTATATCCATTTTGCAATTACTGTTTCCTTTTATATCAATTCTCAATTTTTTTTTATCACAACTCTCATTTTTTTTGTTTTAACTTAGGTTTAAGTTATGGCAAATTTATTTTATTAATACTTAATTTAGATTTCAAAATACATAGTTTCATCAATTCAAAATATACTGCTACGAAATCTGAAATCCCTTTGGTGTTGAATCGTCAATCCCTTGCTAATATATACTAGATGTGAGGCCAAGGGAGTTGTGGAGTTAAAAGGTCATGATCCCTAAGTTATAGTATTTATACCTATGGTATTTCCAATTTTGTGATTTAATCAAGAATTCTTATTGGAAAATAAAAGAACATTAGTTGCACCTTTAATACATATTAGTTAATTACTACAACTCCACCCACTTATGGGCCTTATCTATCCATTATTCAATTTTTATGCCTATTATACTTCTACTTCTACTTTCCTTTTTAGTGATGATGTTACCATTGAGATAGGGCCTTTACCTCTTATGACATTCTTCTTCTATTATATATCTTATTATTGTTTGTTACTTTTACCATAGGGGTGTTATTTTTTACAATACCATAGTATTTTGACTACATATTATATTCTCTAATCTCATTATCCTATTTCTTGGTCATTTGTTGGAAAATAATGAAGTTATCTTTCTTCTTTTTCATTGTGGACTTGAGTTTCTCATTTTCTTGGATTTCCCACTTTTGAAAGCAATGTGAATGTTTTCTTATATTATGGTTGTTGTCACTACTCCTATGTTTGTATTCAATGCATCACATTCCAAAATGGTTAGCATGATGAAATCAATATTAAAAGAAGGAAGTTTCAATTTATCATGTAGATGACAAGTGTCTAGTTGCTTGTCTAATTAAATCATATTACATTCACATAATAACATAACATAAAATCACATCATTATTTATCTCAAAGTCTCAATCAAAGTAAAAAAATCAAGTTCACATCATAATAGATTTAGGGTAGATAGGAATTGTGATTATTCTTTGTTGAAGGATTCAGTTCTCCTTATACAAGCATAAGTAGGCCTAAGGTTTATTGGCCTCATTGAGTCAATGATAAGAGATTCCCAATCATTAATTTTATCTATTAATTTAGTGTAATTTCAAGTCTTCATATTTTATGTTAAGCCTCTGTGTTATGTAAGCATAACCTCCATGTGACATCATAGAGATTTTCTCATAGTGATTTTGATAGGATTTAGCATGAGATACTACCACACACACACACACACACACACACACACATGGGATTAATATTACTTCTAGACTCAAACATTCCCCAATGAAAATCTTAGGTTGTCTAATGTTGCTATGTGATTATTAATGCTAATTTGAAATATTCCTCCTCATATTTATTCATGGGAGCAACCTCTTGATAATATTTCCAAATAATTTTGAGTGGAGTTATGCTATTTATGATTAGCAACAAAAACAACATCCATCTAATCCCTATCATCCCACTTGCAACATTTGTGTGTGATTTGCAATTACACTTTGCTCCTTAAGTGTGTTACCATGAAGATGGGTAGCATTTGTTGACAAGAGGAGGGTGCGAATTGAAGAAAAAACAAGCTCGATCAAGGAATTAACCAAGCGCTTTATCGAGCTATTTTCAAAATCTTAGTCAAGGATTTAGACAACCCTCAATCAAGCTCCTTTGCTCGATGTAGATTCATATCTCAATTGAGGTATGAAGCTCGATCAATCTCCCATGATTGTTTAAAAATAAATAAAACAAAAACCATAACCCGCATGTTGTTATTTCACTCATCAAGTTGTTATTTCACTCATGTAGGCTGCTATTTCACTCATGCGGCCATGTTGATTGGTGAATAACAAACAAGAATGTCCAATTACCATTGAAACAATATATATCTCTATGTCGAAAATATTAAAAACAATGTACACCGTGGGACACGTAAGAGGCTTATAGTGGTATTACAATTCATAGATTATAGTTTATTGATAAGATGTTGGAGCCCAAAATTGTTTATTGTGATAATCAGAGTTACACTCAAAGAAAATTGATATCTGGTTCCATTTCATCAGATGTAGGGTGCATGTTGGTGAATATTTAGTCCAACCTGGTTTTAATGCATGAACCTTTTCTGTGGTTAGAAAAGGAGAGAATGGACACTTGTAGAACACCCAGAACTACATCCTAGTGGTGATATCATTGTGTTGAACACTTGAGGTTAGGAATACAATGAATGTCTTAAATAAAGGAAGCAGGTTGTCACCTCCACTTGTTTATTTAGGAGGGCGATATGTCTGTCTTCCAATACAAGAAGCCTTATTGCAATTGACTAAGGGGTGGAAGGAATTTGCTGAGGTTATCCTATCATGGTGTGACCCAGTAGAATTCGTTCTGAAACAACAGAGGGAAAGGGTACACCTACAATCATCATTAGTCCTGTAACTTTTACCAATAGTAGGGGTTTTATTTGGATATTTGATTGCTGATTGGAATTTATGGCTTAGAGTGGTTATCTACATAACTGTTATACATATAAGTAAATAGAAATATGGAGGATATTTTGATGTATTTAATCCATGGAACCTGGAGCCCACATGTAGCTAAATTGTGATTTGCAGCTCTTGTTTCTCCCAGTGAATCTAATAGTCATTCCTCAAGGCACTTTAAAGTCATATATTTTTTATCCCCCTTGATGGTTAGTTCATCAAATTTTTCATATCTAGTGGAAAGGCATGTATATATGTTGCAGTAGAAAAAAATCCTCAAAGATCAATGAAATCATCAAATCCTCCCCCCTCATCTTTCTTAGTACATGTTCATCAATTGGCTTCCAAAATTTATTGTGCAATGGGGCATGGTCAACCTAAATGGTATGGATTGGAGAGGCAAGATGTGGGTGACAAGAGCATTTCCCCATTCACTCCAATTGAAAATAGATCACCACATTTGAATATACTCCATACCTTATAGGCTCATAAGTATCATGCCAAAATACAATGCCTTGGGACATGAAATTTTCAAGGCCATGGTCTAAAACACGGTCTACTGTTATAAAGGAGGAAATACCAACAATTGAAAATCTTGAAGAGTTTCTGGTAAACATGGAAGAAAAAATGACAAAGTCTGCATCAAAGGAAACACCACCTTCAAACCACCAACCCTTGATGGAATAAGTGGTAACACCTCAAGTCCTATTCCAAATTCAATATATTTCACTGGTACTGCAAGAAACACCTCCCTGTGGATAGTTAGGATGTCTCCAAACTCATAATGGAGCAATGGGGGTTTACTATTCTATTTATATCTCCTTTCAAAACTTGGGGGTTTAACCTCATATTGAGCAATGGAGCGATCAACTATAGAAGTGGTTCTATGAAGTTTTGCTTAACCCTCTTGTAGGTAGTATTGTACCAAATTCGTGAGTCTCTCCTGTCGCATCATCTGAAAATGTTGCTAAAGAGTGGAAGAAAACATTTACCCTTGACAAGGATGGAGTTTTGTATCAGTTGCATACTAATCTCATACAAGCACAAGATGCTCCTCCTACTCCACATCCATCCTTACAAGGATTGAAACCCACGAATGAGAAGCCTTTCAATCCCCTTGTTCAAGAATGTTTGGTTGTTGTGACCGAGAATTAGAGACTACGTGCCTTGATGAAAGGATAGTGGGTTAAGGGGTTGTTACCACAGATTAGTGTTCATGCAAATTACACAGTACAACATATTAAATAAATAACAGAAGGAATGTGTGTGAAGAAGTACCAATTTCATAAGCATCAGTCACAAAGCAAGCATTTTCTCCTTGCCCCTATCTTTGTGAGTGTCTCTACTTGGTCCCTAAGCTTAGTTTTCAATGATAATATTGTTAATAAAGTGTATTCTTGGAAATAAAAAAAAAACACGTTGGTAATTAATTTCAGGATATGGATTATCATGCAATGGGCATGTTGTATAGTCCGAATAGTCGAGTTTACTAGGGATAGATGAGATGTCTTTATAAAAGTTATTCCATCATAAAGATCCATGTATAGTTGGGTTTACATTGGCCAATTTATTGCTATTACCTCTTGAAGAAATATCTGATGATGGTCGTCTGATTGTGTCTAGCATCATGATGTTGGGATGTCACTTAGTGATTGTCTCAACATTTTGCAATGGTTGGTTATGACAAACACTGCAAATAAAAAGTTCTCCATATATAAATTATGCTCATCAGACGGTGGTAAATTTGGATACGTAAGCAATTTTTATCCCTATTAAATTAAAATTTAGATGTCAAAGCTTGGAGGACTCCCTATGTGACATTTAGGATTAGATCTTGTTTTCCATCTTGTCTCTAATTCTATATGCAATTTCTTCCCAAGCCACAATTTGGTGAAACACCTTAAAACAACAATAGCTGTGTTAATATCTATCTTAAGAAAAATGGATATTAAACAATGGCAAGCGTGGAATACTTAAATGCACGGTCCAGTATGAGCAAATTTTAAAAAAAATATATAGTAGTCTTCTTTTTTTGGATTGTCTTCTTCTATGCATAGTCACCATGCTCAACAAATTTAATGGATAAAATTTGAAAATGATTTATGATTAATGTTGATCCTTTGATTTTTTTCTCTATGAATTGGTTTTGATGCATTTCAATTCAAGATGAGATAGATGAAAAGAGCGGAAAGTAAGAGTTAACATATCGTTTTCATAATTGAATGCATAAAATTGAAGATGAGTCAACACCCAATTTTGACAATCGTTGAATACCATGCATATGATGAGAGAATAGACGATGCGAAGAGATTGCTTAAATATGCATGTCCATGTAATGACTTTTTTGGTGGGAAGATGAGAAAAAGAAAAGGGATTTATGAGCACATGCTAAAATATGGTCATAGCGCTATAAGCCCTTTCCCTCAAAATTATTATCTAGATAGGATACAATTGCATAGCATGAGAGATGTAGAGGTGCCAAACATAAATGAAGAGGAAAAAAACACGGATCGAGAGGTAGGAACCTTAGATGAAGGGATTGAAGTTGATAGAATGTTGAATGAGGGTTCCAAGGATGATTGGCAGAAGTTGATGGAGGATGCTTCAAAACCTGTGTATGATACTTGCAAGTTGAGTCATTTAACAACAATCCTTGTACTTCTTAACTTGCAAACAATGCATCGTTGGATAAATGAGACTGTTGATGAGTTATTGGAATTTTTACATGAGTTGTTACCACCTAACTCCACATTACCAACAAAACATAGAGCTTGTAAAGCACAAATCACTAAGCTAGGCTTAGGGTATGAAAACATCCACACATGTGTGAATGGTTGTGTATTATTTCACAAAATTCTTCCAAGTGAGACTGAATGTACAAAATGTAAAGAAGGGAGGTATAACCAGGGTTGAAATCAAATTAAGCTCCAAGAAAGGTTCTTCATCACTTTCCACTAATCCCATAGTTTCTTCAAATGTAATGATATCTATACATTGCTAATATTATGAAATGGCATGCCCAAGAGCACCGATGGAAAACAAGGATTTGTGGTTGATTCTAAGATGTGGATGGAATTTAACAATAGATGGCCTGATTTTTCCCAAGATCCTCGTAATAGAAGGTTGGGTTTATCTCTAGATGGCTTGAACCCATTCTCGGATCGAAGTACTAAATGGTCAACTTGGCTAGTGTTTTTAATAAATTATAACTTACCTCCATGGTTAGCAACCAAACCATTTTTCTTGATGTTGTCATTAATTATACCAGGAAAGAACAGTGTGACTTCAAATACAATTGACGTTTATTTAGAGCCATTATTTTACGAGTTAGCATAATTTTGGAAAGAAATTGAAGCAATTCAAATTTTAAGGGATGGTGATTCAATCCAATTCACTTTAAGAGATTCTTTATTTTTTACAATACACGATCTTCCTGCATATGGCACATTGACTGGTCTCAATGTTTGTGGATACCATGGATGTTTGGCTTGCATATTTAATGGTTTTGTGAGGCACTCAAGTAGTTTGCATAAGTGCATTTATTGTGGACATCATGATTATCTTAAAATGGAGCATCCATATCATCAAAAAAAGTCACATTTCAATGGTTAGGAAGATAATCGTGAAGCACCATTGGAAATAATAAGTGATTACATTATTGAGAATGGAAAAAAAAGAATCCAGTTTATTAAGGATGGTGGAATTTGTGGTAGTAAAAATGATCCACTTAATGATAGTGGTGTAAAACAATTGTGCATATAGTATTGGCGCCTAGACTTAGTATATAAGTGTGTGTTGAGGCCTATGAAGGTACCATGAAGTTATTTGTATTGAGCTTTCTCAAAGGAGGTTGCCCTGATCCAAGAGGATCTAAGAAGGAAAAATTTTGAAGTCCTCCAATCTCAGAAAAACTAGCACTATATCGAAGGGCTCGTCGAGACGATTCCAACGGCGTTCGTTTCACCTCAAACGGACTCCGTATGAGAAAGTTATCGCGTTCTGTTCCATAAGGTCAATAGGCAAATCTGGCAAAAAGAGGTGCCACGTGGCACCACTGACAAGGTGACACGTGGCATCCGTACTATACAAACATGATGATGTGGCACCACTCAGAGGATGACACATGGCATCCATATAGTACAGATCAATCACAAGGTGACATGTGGCATGATGACATGGCATGCTAAATGGCATGATGATGCGGTATGATGACATGGCATGCTGATGTGGCATGATGACATGGCATGATAATGTGTCATGATGATGTGGCATTCTGACATGGCATGATGATGTGGCATGATGACATGGCATGCTGTTGTGGCATGATGACATGGCATGATGATGTGGCATGGTGACATGGCATGATGAAGTGGCATGATGACTAGCATGCATGCATTTGTGCTTGAAATGAGTTTTAGGAAATTCATGCATTTACTCATGAGAAATTGTAAAATGATTAATATTTGAAGTGAGTGGAAAAATTACTCACATATTACTCATTTATTTTATTCCTTGAGTTGTTATGAAGTTAATGCATGGTTGTAACCAAAAACAAACATGCCATATTTGTAAAGAAGTTGTAACAAGTTGGTTTATGGTTGAAAAAACCCAACATGCTATTTAAAAGAAGGATTTTGGTATGTAATGGATTATTGTTGGATTTTGTAAATGTCATTATGGGGAAGTAACTAAATGTGAAAACCCATGGATATGTGGGCATGAACCATATTTTTGGTTTATGTTCTTAAAAGCCCAACCACATGGAAACCAACTTAGGGAAGTTGTAACCAAGGCCAAGATAGGCAAATTAGTTGCAACCAAAGGAATCCATGAGAGTCATGTGAAGAAGCGAAAGCCAACCTATATAAACCCATTCATTTGCCATTTCCCACTCATGCTTTGGAGTAGAGACTTTGTAGCTAAAGGAGAGAAGGGAGATTGTGTAGCTCTGCAGGAGCAAGGTACGAGTGTTTATACTCGTTTTACACCGTCTTCAGGCTTCGGAGTTGCTGGAAGCAGTCTTGTTGTGTTTTGGGCAGCGGTTCTCTTCCTGGCCATTGTCGCCAAGGTATCATTGTATTATTGCCATGTATTTTTCCTTTATGCTGAGATTATAGATTGGCCCTCCTATTGAGAAGCAGGCCCGGAGACGTAGTCCATCCTGGACGAACTCCGTTATCAACTTGTTGTCTTTATGTGTGTATTTTCTATGCTGTTTGGTTCTCTTCTTATGGATTTGTGAGCTTCATTCATGCTCTTTATGCAATTCATGTTAACATCATAGAGTAGCAAAGATCTTGTTTTCGGATCATGTGGTATCAGAGCAGGTCTATTTGACGTTGGATTGTGAGTGTGGATGCTCACGAGGGCTAAACTACAAGCTGGTGAGGGTACATTAGAGCCTTACAATTCCGAGATCGGACGTGCACACCGAAGGAGGAAGATGGATGCTAATGATGCCCTCATCGAGATGGAGGCAAACTTTCACAAGGTCTTCTATATGATGGCCGACAAGGTAGACAAGTTGTTTGCAGACTATGAAGAACGCATGGCAAAAGAAAGAAAAGGCAGTGAAGTAAAGAAGGAAGACAAAGAAGTGAAGGACGAAGGCAACGCTTCAGTTAACCAAGGGGAAGGTGGCGAAGAGCCTCCTGAGCCTCTCTCTTCACCTTCAGCTTCAAGCACAAGTTCAAGTGCTTCTTCCTCATCTCATTCTCAACATTCCAAGGTTCCTCACAAAGAGCCTCAAAAGAAGCCCTTATTGAAGCTCGATGTGAAGTTTGATTTGCCCATGTTCAATGGGGAAGCGAATGCAGAGAAGTTAAACAATTGGATAAGGCAAATTGAGGTTTATTGCCGAGTCCAGCAGATCGAAGAAGAAGATGTGAAGATTCAGTTGGCTTCACTTCGGCTGACAGGCACCGCACTTGTATGGTGGGAAAGCAAGCTTCAGCAAGTTAGCAAACAAATGGGTAATCTTCTCTCATCGTGGTCTGCTTTTATTTATGCTTTATGTAAGCAATTTTATCTGTTGGGTTATGTTCAGAAGGCAATGATGGATTGGCAAAGTTTTAGACAAGGCAAGGGTCAGAGTGTTCAGATTTTTACTGAAGAATTTAGAAAGAAAGCTTTAGAATTGAATATTGCTTTAGATTCTCCTGACACTCTTTTGAAGTACATTGGTGCTCTTCATCATTATCTACGCCATACTTTGCTGTTGTTGAATCCTACTAGTGTGGATGAAGCAAGTGTTCAGGATACTCATCTTGAGAGCAGGGGGAATCATTTGCAAGAAGACCATCAGAAGAAGCCTTTCAAGCACAACAACAACCACAAGTTCAAGGAAAAAGACAAGAGCAAGAAGACAGCTACTGCCAAGAAGGAAGGAGGAAAGATCCATTGCAACCATTGTGACACTGATGGGCATGATGAAGAAAGTTGTTGGAAGTTGCATCCTGAACAGAGGCCAAAGCATTTTGGAGGCAAAAAGAAGAAAAAGACCGTTGCAACAGCGCAACAAGATTTGGGTTCCGACTCAGGTGATGAAACCAGGATTACAGCCGTGGGAATGCAAGGTAACAAAACTCCTCATACTGGTTCAAGTTCTACTCATGTTTCTAAAGAAAATGATAAAAGAAGAAGTGAGTTGTTTCACATTAGAGTTGTGTCTAAGCATACAAAGATTGAAACATTATTTGATCTGGGTTCTCAAGTAAATTTGATCTCAGAATCAGTTGTTAAGAAGTTGGGCATACAGACTAAACCTCACCCCAAGCCTTATCCTCTTGGATGGGTATGTGATAATGCTAAGCTACAGGTGACTAAGCAATGCAGGTTAAGGTTTGCAATTGCTTCAAAGTTGATCGATGAGGTGGACTTAGATGTTGTTCCTCTTGACATCTGCGGTATCGTATTGGGAAGCCCATACTTGTATGATCGACAAGCAGTATTCTTTCGTCATGAGAACAAGTACCATCTCACCAAAAATGGGGTGGAGTACATTGTGAGAGCTCACAGTATGAAGGCTAACACCACTCGTGTTAGTGCAGGACAGATGAAGAGACTCATCAACACTAATAAGAGATACATGCTCATGGTTGTGAGAGCAAAAGATGCCGAAGCATCCGATGCTTTCAAAGGTTGTGATCCTTCTCATAAGAAGGCTATGATTGATATTGTGGCTAACTATGATGAAATATTTCAGGAACCTACAGTTTTGCCTCCCAAAAGGGAGATTCAACATGATATTCATCTCCAGCAGGATGCCCCTCTTCCTAATGTGGGCATGTACAGGTTGTCCGCAGTTATCAAGTACAAGAAGGGTACTAGTAATAAAGTGGCAGATATGCTTTCTAGACCTTCTATTGTTGCATCTATTGTCTTGAAAAATGCTTCTTTATCCCATGAAAGTTATATTGAGCAGTATGCTACTGATGATGATTTCATGGAGATTTATGAGAAGCTAACCAATGGCCCACAGGTGGAAGACTACTATTTGCAGGGAAAGTTTCTCTATCATTTGGGCAAGTTATGTGTTCCTATCAGTGAAAGAGTCCATGTAATACAAGAAGCTCATACTTCTCTTGTATCAGGGCATTTTGGGGTAGGTAAGACTTTGGCTCATTTGCAAAGACTTGTGTATTGGCCTCGCATGAAAGACATTGTAACAAAATATGTAAAGGGGTGTGTGATGTGCTCTACTTGTAATCCCACTAATAGAAAATTGGGGCTGTACTCACCACTTCCTATTCCTTCCCATCCTTGGGAAAGCATTTCCATGGATTTTGTGGGGGGTTTGCCTATGTCTAGGAGGGGTCATGACTACTTGTATGTGGTCGTGGATAGGTTTAGCAAGATGTGTATTCTTATGCCATGTAAAAAGCAGGTCACTGCAGAGCAGGCTGCTTCTCTTTTCTTTCAGCATGTATGGGTTCACTTTGGACTTCCTACATCCATTATCTCGAATCGGGACTCCCGATTCCTTGGAGAATTTTGGACAAAGTTATGGTGTATGATGGACACCAAGCTGAAGAGGAGCATCGCTTTCCATCCACAGACTAACGGACAGACAGAGGTAATCAACAGGACAATTTTCCATTTGCTTCGGGGCTATTGCAACAAGCATCCTAAGTTATGGGATGAACAGATGCAGTATGTGCAGCATGCCTACAACAGGGCTATGCATTCTTCCACTCAGAGCTCGCCATTTGAGACATGCTTTGGGTACTTTCCAAAGACTCCATTGGACTTGACTTATGGGAGAGAGGTTGATTCAAGCGCTTCCAAGGATGAAGACAAAGCCCGCAGGTTCATTCAGAGAGTTCAATAGGTACATCAAGCAGTGCAAGAGAAGTTGGAGAAGAGTCAAGCCCAGTACAAGGCTCGCCATGACAAGCATAGAGTTGATCATCAATTTCAGGTGGGAGATCAAGTGTGGCTTCACATCAGCAAGTAGAGGATGAAAGGAGAAGGCAAGAAGCTCAAGCCTATTAGATATGGTCCCTTCACCATCTTGGAGAAGATTGGGACGAATGCTTTTCGCTTAGAGCTACCACCATACATGCAGATCTACTCAGTGGTGAATGTGGAGAACTTGAAACTCTATGAGCCTCCCATGATCATGGATGAAAGGGAGAATGTCTCATTGCCATCAGTTGATGAATTTGCTCCTGAGTACATGGATGAGCTAAAGGAAGATGTCATCTTGGATAGAAGGACAAGGACTTCTTGCAGAGGTGATGTTGATTATCTTCGAGTGGGCATCAGAGGCACTCATCCAAGCAAAGCCAAGTGGATTGAGAAGGAGAAAGTGAGGGAGCGATTCCCTCACCTATCTGTTGATTAGTAAAGGCTTTTGGAGGCCAAAAGCTTCTTAGTGGGGAGGAATGATCCAGGAGGATCTAAGAAGGAAAAATTTTGAAGTCCTCCAATCTCAGAAAAACTAGCACTATATCGAAGGGCTCGTCGAGACGATTCCAACGGCGTTCGTTTCACCTCAAACGGACTCCGTATGAGAAAGTTATCGCGTTCTGTTCCATAAGGTCAACAGGCAAATTTGGCAAAAAGAGGTGCCACGTGGCACCACTGACAAGGTGACACGTGGCATCCGTACTATACAAACATGATGATGTGGCACCACTCAGAGGATGACACATGGCATCCATACAGTACAGACCAATCACAAGGTGACATGTGGCATGATGACATGGCATGCTAAATGGCATGATGATGCGGTATGATGACATGGCATGCTGATGTGGCATGATGACATGGCATGATGATGTGGCATGATGAAATGGCATGCTGATGTGGCATGATGACATGGCATGATGATGTGGTATGGTGACATGGCATGATGAAGTGGCATGATGACTAGCATGCATGCATTTGTGCTTGAAATGAGTTTTAGGAAATTCATGCATTTACTCATGAGAAATTGTAAAATGATTAATATTTGAAGTGAGTGGAGAAATTACTCACATATTACTCATTTATTTTATTCCTTGAGTTGTTATGAAGTTAATGCATGGTTGTAACCAAAAACAAACATGCCATATTTGTAAAGAAGTTGTAACAAGTTGGTTTATGGTTGAAAAAAACCAACATGCTATTTAAAAGAAGGATTTTGGTATGTAATGGATTATTGTTGGATTTTGTAAATGTCATTATGGGGAAGTAACTAAATGTGAAAACCCATGGACATGTGGGAATGAACCATATTTTTGGTTTATGTTCTTAAAATCCCAACCACATGGAAACCAACTTAGGGAAGTTGTAACCAAGGCCAAGATAGGAAAATTAGTTGCAACCAAAGGAATCCATGAGAGTCATGTGAAGAAGGGAAAGCCAACCTATATAAACCCATTCATTTGCCATTTCCCACTCATGCTTTGGAGTAGAGACTTTGTAGCTAAAGGAGAGAAGGGAGATTGTGTAGCTCTGCAGGAGGAAGGTACGAGTGTTTATACTCGTTTTACACTGTCTTCAGGCTTCGGAGTTGCTGGAAGCAGTCTTGTTGTGTTTTGGGCAGCGGTTCTCTTCCTGGCCATTGTCGCCAAGGTATCATTGTATTATTGCCATGTATTTTTCCTTTATGCTGAGATTATAGATTGGCCCTCCTATTGAGAAGCAGGCCCGGAGACGTAGTCCATCCTGGACGAACTCCGTTATCAACTTGTTGTCTTTATGTGTGTATTGTCTATGCTGTTTGGTTCTCTTCTTATGGATTTGTGAGCTTCATTCATGCTCTTTATGCAATTCATGTTAACGTCATAGAGTAGCAAAGATCTTGTTTTCGGATCATGCCCCCTCGAAGTGGCATGTGATAAATATAAAAGTGATTCTGAGTTCTGCTATTTCGCATGTTCTTATTAATTAATTGTTGCAGGTTCCTCACATTCCTTAGGTATACCTTGGATGGTTCTTTGATTTCCTTAACTATCTGTGCATAGGATTGACTTATTTAAGCAATCTAACAAGGCATGATGTCCTTCCAACCAATTCATGCCTATTATTACGTCATAAGATCCTAGCAGTAAGATGTTGAAATCTAACTTAGTTAAAAAGCCGTTCAAATCTATCTCACAACTCTTAACTAATTCAAAGACCTTTTGTTTGGTATCGGTGGCTAATTATACCAACCATGGTGCTTTGTGACTCTCTCGGTTTAATTTTCAAAACTGTACTATTCTAGGAGAGATGTAGCTCTGGCAAGCATCGGGGTCTATTAAAACTTAAATGATATGGTTAGATATCTTACCCTCAATTTCTACCATGGTGGCTTGATGATCTCCCTGCCGGCCATCAAGGGCATCATAAATCCTAGGTGTCTTTGCCATGTCTCCCACTGTAGGCTCTGCTTGGATGTTGTGTAAAGTCCCATCTATTTTGTTGGTGCAGTCTCCGTAGTAATGTGGTCTCTGGCATTTCCAACAAGAAACAGTTGGTGGGACTGTCTTTTCCCCTTTGTTGAAGGCTGGCCTGTTGGCTGGTGGTGGGGGTGCATTAGGTCGAGCTTGAGGTTGGTTCAAACCCTTGTTGGGTCGGAAACTATTGTTATGTTTCCGAAAAGGTGGGGGTCTAAAGCCTAGTCTGTGGTTGTCTGAGAAGGTCCTGAATCTATCCCTATTTCTGTTGATGTTGTCATTTCTTGGTTGTCCGTGCTCATAGCACAACCTAGCTTTATGTACGGTTATGTCAAGAGTTTTGGGCATGTCGAATTCTATTTTCTCTCTAAAGTTTGGTGGCAGCCCACCCAAGAACTGCTGGATTTTCACCTTCTCGTCCTTAATGTAAGGCACATAGTGCAGCAAGTCTAAGAACCGATTTATGAAAGCTTCCATAGTCAGGGAACCCATTTTCAGCTCATGAAATTCTTTTATCTTCTTGTCAAAGAATCTTTTCGACATGTATTTGTCCTGAAAGATTCTACTGAAAGTGTCCCAGCTTATGTCTCGCATCTCTTGTCCCTTAACGTGCTTTAGGTCCCGGCACCATCTGGAAGCCTTTCCATTTAGGTTGTATATGGCTAGTCCAGCTTGCATCTCACTGGAGTAATTGTGAACCTTAAAGTATTTGTCCATTCCTAACAACCACTCTTCATCCTTTTCTCCTGAGTTAAATTCCCCGTCATAAGTTGGGGCCCTTATCTTTCTAAACTCCCCTTGTAAGCTGTCATCATTCTTCCTCCTTTTCTTGCAAGGAGGTGGAGAACCATTGTCATTGGAAGAGCTCTTACAATCCTCTTCCAATGGTTATGATTTATGTTCTGCTTGATCTCCTATTTTGTAATTGGATTCTTTCTTTGTGTTAAGGGAATTGACAGAGAAAGTAGGATGTTCAGGGGGTTTTTCCCTTGTTAGGATTTGGAGTAAGGCTTCATTTATAACCCGCTTTTCTTTTCTTTCTTGCATATTTTCATCCCCGAAACTCTGGAATTCTGCCTGTAGCTGCTGCATGGATTTCTCCAAATTTGAGTTGAGCTCCACCACGATTTCTTGCTCTCATGTTGGGGAATTTCGGTTGCCTCGTATACTGCTGCCTTGTTCTGCACTCATTTTTTTCTGCTACTGTTTGTGTCTAAAATTTATATAAGTATCTGCTAATGGAAAACAATGTGTTAGTTAATTCTCTTCATAAAACATAATACCATAATTTAAACACTTTCCTATTTCTGTAGCTATGTTTGGTAGTGAGCCCAATAGGTCACTTAGTGTTTCTAACTTGCTATGATACCACTTGTAATGTCCCAAAAATAGCAAAACTTTTAAATTTTTCCTGTCTGCAATAGTCGTCAGTTTATAATAGAAAAGGTATATATATTAAAGAAAATAATGTTGAACGACACACATACTTGCATACGGAAATATAAGTCTAATTCTGTTTATTTTTACATAGTCACTTCTATATGTAAGTCTAGAATTTGCGGAAGTGGTGTGGAAGTGAAATAAGATCCTATTTTCATTGTGTTTGCAATTGTTGGTTCAGTAGGTAGAAAATAACATAACTCATTGTTTAAATGAATCATGTAGTTTTTAATTATGAATGTCTAATGGAACCTCCAGGTGATGAGCTCCTTTGATGACGGTATGTTTTCCTACCTGGGGAAATCTATATTACTCCTGGTTAGGTAATTATGTACCTCGGTAGGATCGCCGGGAGGTATGGGTAGTTGTGGAGATTGCCGGACTTACTTAGTGTAAATGCTAGTGCCATTGTGTACCCTTGTGTCTGCAGGTACCTCAGATTTGCGAGTAGTGTCTTGAGTGGATGGTCCCTATCATGCTATTGGCTAGATTCTACCGGGTGTATGTTAAATCTATTGAAATTAATACCCCATTAACAAGGGGGTCTTCCATTTGATTGTATTCCAAAAAGGGGGGTTTCAATGGCTATTAACTTTAAGGTAATGCAACCCAAAGTGGAAATGGAAACTTTACCAAAGTCTTTGCATGTATAGTAAGAGCTCTTTGTATTTTAATATAGTGTGACTGAACTTCATAACATCACTATGGTGAAACATGATTATTTGATCTTCACTTAGACAAAGGTTGGTGCGCTCTTTAATGCCATTTATTGAAGGTGGGTAACAGTCTGGCATGAGGGTTTTGTGTATCGATTTGGGGATTTCCTGTCATTGTGCTTTGTTTTCGAGTTGTTCTCAGTCCTGAGTCTGCGTTTTCGTTGTTTGGGCGATGGTGGGGGGGTGCTGACCCGAGCCCTACTCGTGGTCTGCACACTTAGTGGTTGTTGCTATCGTTTCAGGCACAAGGTGGCCACACTTCTCTAAGGTAATAACTTAACCCCTGCTCACCCATTGCTATTTCCATTTCTTTCAAGTTAAGAATGCATTTTGGGATTGATTCATATTATATATCGCTTTGTGACAGGTGATACACACCTTGGTATGGAAGCTATGATAGTTTATGCAGTCGTGGGCGTGGCTAGGGTACTTGTAATTCTGGTTTATCCCTTCATTCCCTATCTCCTACGGCCCTGGTGTTGTATGTATGGTTTTGACCTGGGTTTTTGGAATGAGTCTCCCATAAGCCATTGGCTTAATGATTCCTTTCAGGGAGGTCTGAGATAGTCACCTACTTGGCTAGATTGGAAAAAAAAATGGGGTTTCAAATGTAATTTAACTGGCTACATGAGTACTAGGACTGTGATATAGATGAACTAAGTAGCGGCTGGGTTTTACTTATTACTGGGTTCTGCGAGTTCTGATCAACCCACGAAATGTTCTTTCGTTGGATATTATTTTTGTATGTATTTAAATGTTCAAGCTGAAACTTATAGGAATTCTAGTATCTTGGTTTTCCTGATTATGTTTGTAACTATTGCACAGACAATGTAGGTAATTCATAAGGTCATTGGAACCCTTGCTTGTAAGTATGGCTATGGTCCGTATGTTGATTTCAATAGCATTGTTAAATGTTTGAGTATTGCTATGGGTGAACAATGTATTGCCTGTATGTATATGTAAGACCTCAACAAAGTTTTCTACGCCTCTATTACTATAATGTGGGTAGATTGTAAATGAAAAATATCTTGTTTGCTTGCCGGTTGTGTGGATGGGATGATTGCTTGCCTGGAAAGGGTGTCAAGGCCATACTTACATTTCTTTTTGGTTTCTGTAAGTATACTTGTTTTCTGTAGGAAACGTTTATTTCATTTGGCTCCTTGTGGAGGTCATGGGAATTGACCTTGGTCCTATTGTTCCATGGCATCTCTGTGGGGATCATATAGATAATGTCTGGTTCTCAATTCTATTTACGATTGGTCTCTGCATTGATGTTTTATGGGATTTCGACCCTGGACTTAAACGGCTTAAATCCTATCTCTTCTTGTTGATTCAAAAATGAAACTTAGGGTTTCCTGTAGATGGCTGTCATAGCTTGACTGGTCAAAAGAAATCAAAATGATCTAAATGCGATCTTTGTCATACCTGATATGTTTGATTTAATTTAAATTTTTAAGAAGAAAACAAAGCTGGATCGAGCAGAGGAATGAAATCTATAAATATATAAATTTGTCTTTAATAAAGGTGTCTGTGTTTCCTCTTTCTGTGGTTTGTATTATGGTGAATTCAAATGTTTGACATGCTGTTCGACGAGTTTTGTTAAGGTTTGATCTCTATAGCTAGGCGATTTTATTGTGAGATTAAAACAAGGGTTTCAATGGTTTAGATAAGTGAAAATGAATACTAACAAATATGAAATAAAAGGTTAGGAATATTCTTATGAGTTTCAGATCACGATTTGTCTATTCTAACCATCTAAACAATATACTAACTAGAAAGGACTAGCTGGCTAGTCCTGCTGGAAATTCCATTCGATACTGAAGAAAATGTATTTACAAACTGACAATAAGAACTACTGAAAGAAATTGATTTAAAACTGATAATAAGAACTACTGAAGAAAATTGATTTAAAAACTAGAAATAAGAACTTTGCTAATTTTTAACATGGTATTTATAATAGGAATATAAAACATAGGAGGGTTTCATAATTAATCATACCTATCGAGTCTCTGTAGTTTGTCCTGCTGATCATAACCTGTAGATCTCGGTAACTTGTTCTTGCTGATATTAACCTGCACACTCAGCCAACTGGTTAGGGAAACTACTGACTTTTAGCTGACCTTGATCTTGGATTGGATGACTTTGGGACTACCACATTCCTCCCAACCATGATTCTACAACCGTTCTTGGTTCAGTACGAATCCCGCCGAGCTGGTTCTGACATGGAAATCAATAAATAGATGCCTTAGATTAACTGGTTCAGATCTGGGAAAATTATGAACAGACTTCACTTTTGGAGCAGGGAGTTCTTCTTGGCACAATAATACCAAAAGAAAAAGATGAAGATTCCCCAAGCTTTGGGGTCTATCCTCCTTAAGTAGGAACATCTTCCAAAATGACTGTTGGAATTTACTGGTTTCTTTAAAGCAATTTAAATTATATATATAAAAAAAAAAAAAATTATTTCTTCACTTAACTTCTATTTAATTTGGGACTAGGACTTCTCACTTTGTTTTATCAAAGTATTTTGATCTGAAATATTTTTGATAATAATAATAATAAATAATTTATAATTCCACTTTAAATATTAATAAATAACATTTCTAAAAGTGGCAGCTCACTTATGCATACATATATATGTATAAGAATAAATAATAACAATATTATTCTTACAAGCTCTAAATAATAATAATAATATTTAGCTTTGGGACCTTTTAAGCACTTTGTTCACATGATACTTCTTTAATTCTTTTTAAGGATAGGGTCCATTTCTTTGGACAGTTTTGGCAAGCTGGTAAGGAACCTCTAGTCTCTCCCTTTGCATGTCAGATCCCTCGTTTTAATATGGTAGTTCCCGCAGTAGGTGATGATAATAAGATTTATTTAATCAAGTCGAAATAGTTTTGTTAAGATACGTAAGTGCTATTCAGAGTCCTCTCAACTGAACACTTGATATTTGTAACCCCAAGTGCTCTTCAGAGCCGTCTAACTCAACACTCTCACATGGGCGTTACGCTAGTGCAATTCCAGAGCCTCTGCTCAACACTAGAGCTAGAATGTGGTTGTGAGGCACATATAGGATATTTAAGTGGCCTTGGATCCAGTAATCATTTCTTCCAAGATTGGAGTGCTCTATGGTTCATTCGCAACACTCTACGTACATTGGGGCTTAGGCCCAGTACGAAATAAAATCCTCTAAATACATCGGGGCTTAAGCCCAGTATATACGTCATTCGTGTGTTTCTAAGTCCACGCTCAACACACTAAATAATCAACCATGTAAATCATGCTCTGCATAGTACAGTGTAACAAAAGGAATAATCTCAGTATATCATAATCTGTAACCAATTCTCAAAATGCAACATAGTTTATTCATTTGGGCTCTTCTATCCCGCATATATCAATAGTGAAAACAATTCAAGATCCATTCCCAATATATCAACTCACGAAGGAATAAATCAAAACAAACTAATGCTATGTCAAGCATAATAAATCACACATACTGGGGCCATGACCCGATATAACCTCATAATATAGTTAGTCAAAAAGTTGGGATATTACATCCCTCCCCGCTTAGAACAACACCGTCACGGTGTTTCTAGGGACTAGGAATGAGCTCATGAAACAAGGCGGGGTATGCCTCTCTCATGGTAGCCTCATTCTCCCAAGTGGCCTCATCTGGTTCAAAGTGCCTCCATTGCCCTTTCAGCTGGGTAATGGTCCTCCTCGTAAGCTGGACCTCTCTCTTGTCTAGAATGTGGAGTGGCTCTGGCGTGAAATCCCCTTTGGGCTCCACCTGTAATAAGGACCAATCAATAACATGTTTAGTATCGTATACATATATATTTAATAAGGAGGCATTAAAAATATTATGAACTTTTATGTGTGCTGGTAGGGCTAATTCATATGCTACTGGGCCCTTCTTGCCCAGTATTTCAAACGGTCCACAAAACCTTGTGGCTAGTTTACCGCAACGTCCCAAGCTTAACGAACTTCGTTTCGCTTTGACTCTTAGGAATACATGTTCACCGACTTGGTAGTCTTTGTCCTTTCTTTTCTTGTCCACGTAACTCTTTTGGCAGTCTTGTGCCTCTTTTAAATTCAGCTGTACCCGTTGGCTTGGTTTTGCAACCAAGCTTAGTGCTATGGGCACCTGCTAACTAGTAGCAGCAGTCTCAAATATTAAAGCAAAAACAAATGTAAATCTAAAACTAAAACTAAACTAGCATGTGCATATCATAATAAACTTTTGAATTGAAAACAAGAACAAGAAATAGAAAAAATAACTTTGTATTGAAAATGGGGGCAAGCAAGTGCTTGTAATGATAATACCTCCAAATGGTGAAGGTTGTTGAGTAGCTCCAAGGGTGAGCAACTCCAAACTCCAAAGGGTCCTTTCTCTAAGGTAGCTACAATGGCCAAAATCTCATTGGAGATTTTGGCAGCATGATGATAGGATGATGGATGGATCTAAAGTGAGGAGCCCCTACCACCTTTTTATAGTTTTTGGTGGTGGGGAATACCATTATGGTTTTTGAGGAAACCAATGGTATTGACCAACATGGTTTAGGTACATTTTTCCTCCTTTTTCCTTTTTTGAATATTTTGAATATTTTTATTCCCTTTTTAATCTTTTTGGGAATTTTGGACCCTTTTTGAGGGTTTTTTATACTTTTTTAGGAAAAATACTCATTTTGAGTGGAAAAAGGGGTGTATTAAGGTCTTTTCATGACCTTTTGGTGGCTTTAGAGGATCAAATGGTGGAAAAGTGGACAAATGGGTCATGTGAATAAGGGAATGAGCTAATGATCACTTTTTAGGTGTTAACAGTACCTTGGAGACTAATTGTTCCAAGTCTTTTAGTAAGTCTGGCCCTAGCATAAGCCTCTCCATCGGGCTATCCCAGGTGACGGGGGTTAGACACTTTCAACCTTAGAGTACTTCGAAAGGACTCATTTTGGCCGAGGTTTGATACCCGTTGTTGTATGCAAACTCCGCGAGGTGTAAGTAGTCTTCCCACTTAGTGGGATTGTTCATGACATACATTCTCAGCATATCCTCCAAGATTTGGTTTACTCGTTCCGTCTGTCTGTCGGTTTGGGGGTAGTATGCGGTGCTAAATTGTAGTTGTGTTTGTAATCCAGAGAAGAGTACTCTCCAAAAGTTACTAGTGAACTTTGTGTCTTGATCCAAGATAATCGCTTTGGGTATCCTGTGTAACTGGAAAATCTCCTTTAGGAAGATTTCCGCAATGTGAACTACCTTGTAGGTAGATTTTACTGGTATAAAATGTGTGGCTTTCGATAGCTTGTCTACTACTACGAAGATGGATTCGTTTTGTTTCTTGCTCTTGGGTAGGCTTTTAATGAAATCCATACTTACTACCTCCCACTTCCATTCTGGAATGGGTAACGGTTGAAGTAGTCTGGAGGGGTGTTGGTGTTCTGCTTTGACCAACTGACATTCCTGACACTTCGCGATGAACAATGCAATGTCAACTTTCAGTTTAGGCCAAAAGTAGTGTTTCTTTATGGATAAAATCAGTTTTTGATATCCAGGGTGTCCTGAATAGGGGCTCCGATGGAATTCAGTGAGTATGTTAGGTCTAATGTCCCCCCCTCGGGAACCTAAAGTCTCTCCTTTGACCATAACAGTCTTGATTCATCTATCTTGTATTCTTTCTATTGTTTAAAAAGCCTATCTTCCTGGATCTTTTTAAGGATCTCGACATAGAACCAGTCATTTTGGCATGTCGTTCTAATTCTGTCATGTAAGTTGGAGTCAGTTCAACTTTCGGTTACCTCATATAACATATGAGCTCATCAACTTAAGGTGTCGCCAATCTTGTTTTCTTTCCCCTTGATGTGTTTCAGTTCAAAGTGATATTCACTAAGGAAGGCTAACCACCTAGCCCATCTAGCATTTAGGTCAGGTTGATCGAACATGTATTTTAGACTCATGTTGTCTGTCTTTAGTAGAAATTTCCTACCCATGAGCTAATGTCTCCACATATTTATAGTGTGGATAATGGCGATCAATTTGAGGTCATGAGTAGGATAGTTTTTCTCATGTTCCTTTAGCTTCCTTGACTCGTAGCAGATGGAAAAATCATCTTGCATAAGGAATCCACCGAGTCCTTCCTTGCTTGCATCGGTACAAACTACAAAGTCCCCATTGGGGTTGGCAATTCGTAGTATTGGTGCGCTAATCAGAAGTTGTTTTAACTTCTGAAAACTTTCTTCACACTTGTCTGTCTAGATGAACTTACTGGTTTTATTCTGTAATGCGGTCATGGGGCAAGCGATCTAAGATAAGTTCTCAATGAACTTTCGATAATAACCGGCTAAACCTAGGAATGATCGTATGTCGAAGACACACATGGGTGTGGGCCAATCTTCGATAGCTTTAATCTTTTCGGGATCAACTGCTATTCCCTTCTCGGAAATGATGTGCCCTAAGTACTATATGTGAGGTTTACAGAAATCACACTTGCTGAATTTTGCGTACAGCTGATGTTCTCGTAATATCCGTAGGACTATTCGGAGGTGTTCCTCATGTTCTTCCTCATTCTTGGAATAGATCAGGATATCGTCTATGAAGACTAAAACAAACTTGTCGAGGTACTTGCTGAAAACATTGTTCATCATGCACATGAAGTTTGTGGGTGCATTTGTCAGACCGAAAGGCATTACTACAAATTCGTAGTGGCCGTATCAGGTGTGAAACGTGGTCTTACTAATGTCCTCGTCACGGATCCTCACTTGGTGATATCCGGATCGCAGGTCAATTTTTGAGAAGATCTTTCCTCGTCTGACTTGGTTAAACAAGTCATCGATCCTAGGGAGTGGATATCGGTTCTTGATGGTTAACTTGTTGAGTTGGCAGTAATCGATGCACATATGCATCGTGCCGTCCTTCTTTTTAACAAAGAGGATTGGGGCTCCCCAGGGAGACACACTCGGTTGAATGTAACCCTTGTCTATAAGTTCTTGTAACCAGGGTAATTTTTAGGGGCAAAATTTCGCCAATTGGCTATTTTTGGGGTTTTTTTTCAAAAAATAAATTCGCTATTTGGTCATTTTTAGTCTCTAATATCGCCTATATTTACATAAAATATGTTTTTTTATCATAATATTCGTCAAAATCTACATGTTTCAATATTAAAGTGTAGGTTTTGTATTTACTATTCGCCTACCTATCTATATCTATGTTTTTTCCAATCCAAAATAATCGCCTAGAATACTATACTTAAGCGTAATATTAGAATCCTTAAAATATACCCTGCTTGTAACTGTATTTTGAGCTCTACTAGTTCGGGTGTACTCATACGGTACAGATTCCTAGAGATGGGTACGGATTCGAGGGTTAGTTCTATGGAAAAGTCTAAGTCCCGCTTGGGTGGTAACCTTGGTATCTCTTCGGGAAATACGTCTCTGAATTCTACTAGTATCGGGAAGTCCTCGATCTTTTGATCTCTATCGGTTTCTACCGATTGAAGGTGGATTGCAAATAGTTTACAACCCTTTCTCAAGCATTTCTTTGCTTGTAATGTCGATATTTGTCGTACTGATACTTCCTTGTTAGGAACCCATGTCTTTACTTTGTTGGTACATTGTTGTTGGATGCATATGCTTTGTAAGTCGTCCCATAGTATTTGTTGATCAATAGTTTGTGTTATTGTTGTTGGTGCATATGCTTTGTAAGTCACCCGTAGTATTGTTGATCCATAGTTTGTAGTGGCCCATGGTTTTGACCCATAGTATTGGCACCTAGACTTAGTATATAAGTGTGTGTTGAGGCCTATGAAGGTACCATGAAGTTATTTGTATTGAGCTTGCTAAAAGGAGGTTGCCTCCTCGAAGTGGCCTACGATCAATATAAAAGTGATTCTGAGTTTAGTCATTTCTGCTATTTCGCATATTCTTATTAATTAATTGTTGCAGGTTCCTCACATCTGGTATCAGAGCACTTTCTTGGGCTCGCTGGGTGAAATTTCTGCCAAATATTTTTTTTTCGCATCTGTTGCAGGTTCGGATTTGGGAATAATCCCTATCCACTTAACTGTGGGAAGTACTTGGGAATAAGCCCTAAAACTCATTGTGAGGAGTACCACAGGAACCCCGAAGTAGTTGGCCCATTGAAAGGACCTGCCACTGAAAAGGGCAATGACCCCTACCTGATTGACTAGTTCCCACCCGTGAGGTAAACCAAGAGCTGTCGTTTGTGGCAAAGCGGTTATCAGTTTTACCTGAGTCGTGGAGCGAGGGGTACTACCCCAATACGCAAGCCATCAGATAGCATCGGTGGCCGAGTGA
Source organism: Larix kaempferi (assembly GCA_027924585.1). NCBI lineage: Eukaryota > Viridiplantae > Streptophyta > Pinopsida > Pinales > Pinaceae > Larix > Larix kaempferi. Next base: position 145,080 of record BSBM01002398.1, on the reverse strand, counting down.
AACCCCTGAACTGTTATGAAGACGCACATACGTGGGGTCCATATCTATTTTCAACTGAACTATTGTCGATCATTGCTGCTTCGTTTCAGATCCAGCCATTCAGATCCATTCTGAAAGCCGTTCTAAATCCAGCTGTTTTCAATCCATTCAGCACCATTTTGGTTCCCTCTGTTTCCACTCACTTCCAGGCCATTGAAGATCTATTTGTTTCAGATCCCTTCCGAGCCGTAGCTGCTCCATTCTGAAAATTTAAAATAAAAAAAAATTCAATTTTTTCTCCATATCTCCCTTGTTTTCACTCCGTTTCCCTTGAAAATTTCAGGGAACCCCTGTAATCCCATTCTGCATATTTCATTCATGAGGACCCTATCCCCAATTCCACTTCCCAAAGCCCGAAATCCCACATTTGTCTATTTTTAGGGTTTGCCATAACTTCCTCAGATTTCTCCCAATCACCTTCAAATTTTACCACAGAGTTCCTTTCCGAATTTTTCTTCTTTGTCCCCCTCTGCCAAATTTTCCCATTCTTTCACCCCGCTTCTGAAATCCTCATTTTTTGCTTCCTTATCTATTCGATAGTGTCCAAAACGTAGTCAAACCCCAATTACCCTTCAGATTTTTTCCCAAATCCAGATTTTCCTTTACTAAAGCAGTTTCTATTTTTGTTTTTCCACCCAGTCAACCCTTAAAAAAAAAAAAAACTCCTGGTTATGGTTGTCACCTGCGCAGGAGCAAAAACCATGGAAGAAGCACTTGCAGCCATCCAAGCCAAACTCCAGGATTTGGATGAAAAAATTTTCGGCCTCCATCTTGAACATTCAGCTATGAACAACAAATGGCAGTCCGAGTCTTCATCAGACAATGGTTCTCTTCTTCTAGCAATTTCTGTGGTCCGAAGCTTGATTTTCGTCGCTTCAATGGTACTGATCCAACTGGATGGATCTATCATGCAGAACAGTATTTCAGTCTGCATAATACTTTTGATGTCAACAAATTTCCGCTTGCATCCTTTCATTTGGAACATGAAGCTCTTCAATGGTACCATTGGTACATCAAGGCTCATGAAGAGCAAAAATGGCCAGACTTTTGCCAGCTCCTTTTGCAATGATTTGGTCCTAGTGCTTTTGATGACTTCACAGGAGCGCTCACTAAACTTTGCCAAATTGGCACTGTGAGAGAGTATCAAACTGAATTTGAGAAACTAGCCAACCACACTAAAGGATTGTTTGATGACTTTTATAGGAGTTGTTTTATCAGTGGCCTAAAGGATGCCATCCGATTTGAGGTCAAAATGTTATGTCCCAACACAATGATGGAAGCCCTAGGGTTTTATAAGTTGGTAGAAGACAAGATTGTAGCCCAACAACGCTCCAAGCCCACTTTTGTTCCCTTCCAAAATATGGGTTCTCAACGACCACCCATACCACATGCTCCTTGACCAACTCCTATCAAGCGTTTGTCTGAAACAGAGATGCAAGCACGTAGAGAAAAGGGGATTTGCTATAATTGTGATGAGAAATTCACTCGAGGACATAGATGTGTTCAGTAAAATCTCTATCTCTTGGATGTGGATTCTCCACCTGCCTCTGAAATTGGTGACGAAGATCCAGAAATAATGGATGCTTCGGTTGACATTCAGGAACCACCTATTGACTCTTCGTCTCAGGATGACCAGCCAGAGATATCTCTCCATGCTTTAGCTGGAATGACCACCCCCCAAACAATGCGGGTTGGGGGTTACTTCATGAAGCTTCCTCTTACAATACTCATTGATTCTAGTAGCACTCATAATTTCATTGACCCTTGGATCGCCAAATAGGCTGATTGTTTTATCCATCCTTGCTCCAACTTTGAAGTCATTGTTGCCAATGGGGGCACCTGACCTTGCAAAGGGAAGTGTCAAAATGTGCGTATCTCTATGGGATATTATACCTTGTGCTCTGACATGTTTTCCTTGACCTTAGGCGGATGTGATGTGGTTTTGGGCGCTCAATGGCTAGGCACACTTGGCCCTATATTATGGGATTTTGCTAAACTTTGGATGCAGTTTTCCCTGAATGGACAAAAAAAACACATTGATATGATTACAACTAGGGTCTCTCAGCATCATCAGTTCACATCGCATGAAAAAACTCCTCAAGAAGAATTCACATGGTGCCATCGATCAGACCCATTCCATTCAGATGCAACCATCAACGGTCTCCACTACCCCTTTGGATCTACAACAAATTATGGATCGATATACAGGTGTCTTTCCTAAACCAGTGGGATTGCCACCTTCAAGGCCAGAACACCATCATATTCATCTCCTTCCTGGCAGTGTTCCTCCCAACATCAAGCCATATTGCTACCCATTTCACCAAAAAATAGAGATTGAAATGCTCGTTCGGGACTTATTGAAGCAAGGTATTATTCGCCCAAGCACTAGTTCCTTTTCTTCTCCAGTTCTTCTTGTCCGTAAAAAAGATGGGTCATGGCTCCTCTGCATTGAATTCCAAGCACTTAATCACCTCACCATCAAGGATAAGTTTCCAATTCATGTTGTGGATGAGCTTCTCGATGAGCTTCATGGGGCTCAATTTTTCTCCAAGTTGGATCTTCGTTCTAGGTATCATCAAATTCGGGTTCATGAGGATGATATCCCTAAAACAGCTTTCCGCACACATGATGGTCATTATGAGTTTTTGGTCATGCCCTTTGGCCTCACTAATGTTCCTTCCACATTCCAAGCCTTAATGAATAAAATATTTCGGCCCTACTTGCAGAAATTCATTCTGGTATTCTTTGATCATATCCTCATCTACAGTAAAACATGGGATGAACATCTCCAGCATCTGGATCTTGTCATGCAACTTTTCTCTGATCATCATCTCCACGCCAAGTAGTCTAAATGTGTTTTTGGACAGAAGGAAGTTGAGTATCTTAGGAACATTATCTCAGCACAAGGGGTTCACGTGGATCCTGCCAAAATCGATGCCATGAACAATTGGCCACATCCTCAGACACTGAAGAGCCTTCGTGGTTTTTTGGGGTTGATAGGATACTACCGCAAGTTTGTCAAGGATTATGGGAAGATTGCAGCTCCATTAATTGCTCTATTGAAAAAGGATGCTTTTACATGGACACATGTTGCTCAGTGTGCATTTTACAAACTGAAACAAGCTACGTGTACTACACCCGTTCTAGCTATGTCCGATTTTTCCAAGCCCTTCACTATTGAGAGTGATGCTTGCGGTAATGGACTTGGTGCTATTCTCCTTCAAGATGAACACCCCATTGCGTTCACCAGCAAAGCCCTTTCAGGTAAGAATTTAGCTGCCTCTAAATATGAGAAGGAAATGATGGCTATTTTGCATGCAGTACAGAAGTGGCAACCATACCTATTAGGGAATCATTTCTGCATCAAGACTGATCACCAAAGTCTGAAATATTTCTTGGAATAGCGTGTCTCCTCCCCAGCACAACATAAATGGGTTAGCAAACTCATGGGTTATGACTATGAGATCACTTACAAGAAGGGTAAAGACAATATTGTGGTAGATGCTCTTTCTCGCACATTTGATGCCCAAGGTTCTCATTCAGCTATTTCTATGCCTGTTCCAAATTGGCTGCAATCTGTTCAACAGGGTGATGTCAATGACTCTTCCTTATCTCAAATCATCCAACGCTTGACCAACAACCCTTCTGCTGTACCACATTACTCTTGGGATGGTGCTTCTCTGAGATACAAGGGTCGTCTGGTGCTTCCCCAGAGCACAGATCTTCAATAGGCTATCTTCTATGAACTCCATGCTTCTCCATCGACAGGGCACTCTGGGTTCCTCAAAACATATGAACGGGCATGGCGTAACTTCTTTTGGCAGGGCATAAAAGGACAATTCAATAGATGGTGGCCGAATGTGATACCTTCTAGCGCAATAAGGGTGAAACAACACTCCTTCCAGGATTGCTCGAACCCTTTCCCATACCTACATGGATTTGGATAGATATTTCTATGGATTTCAGTGAAGGGCTCCCTAAATCTGGCGAGAAGACAGTTATTCTCATTGTGGTTGATTGCCTCTCCAAATATAGTCATTTTTGTGCTCTTAGCCATCCCTATACAGCCTCCTCAGTCGCTCAAATTTTCCTGGACCAGATCTTTCGTCTTCATGGCATCCCTTCTTCCATTGTCTCGGATCGTGATGCAACTTTCACCGGTCATTTTTGGACAGAACTATTTTTCCACACTGGCACCAAACTGAAGATGAGTTCCGGGTATCACCCACAAATAGATGGTCAGACTGAAATTATCAATAATTGCTTGGAAACTTATCTTTGTTGCTTTACCTTTGAACAACAACATCAGTGGGAAAAGTGGCTCCCTCTCACTGAATGGTGGTACAATACCTCTTACCACATTGCCTCTAAAATGACCCCGTATGAAGCAGTCTATGGTTAGGAACCTCTAGTTCTTCTTCCATACACCCCCAACAGTTCACCAGTTCAGGAAGTTGACACAGTCCTTCGAAATCGCAATCAGATTCTTCACGTTTTGTGGGACAATCTTCACATGGCAAGAAATCGCATGAAGCAACAAGCTGATCAACACCGTTCTGAGTGCACTTTTCAAGAAGGAGATATGGTTTTTCTTCGTCTCCAGCTGTACAAGCAATCCTCCCCGAAACTCAAAGGGTGTCATAAGCTCGCTCCAAAGTTCTATGGGCCATATCAGATTCTTCAGAAGATTGGGTCCGTTGCTTATAAATTGGAACTTCCTCCTTCTTCCCGCATTCATCCAGTATTTCATGTCTCTTTTCTGAAGAAAGTTCTTGGCACGAACATCAGTGGACAAACTATTTTACCCGAACTGGATAATGAAGGATCCATCCTTTTGGAGCCGGAGGCCATCCTCAATCGGTGCACTCGTCAGCTTCGCTCTCGCTCTATTACAGAGGTCTTAATTCAGTTGCACGGCATGCAACCAGAGGATGCTACATGGGAACCACTCCTTTAGATTCAACAACAATTTCCACATCTAAAGCTTTGAGGACAAAGATTTTTTTAAGGGGGAGGGGATGTTAGGAACCCATGTCTTTACTTTGTTATTATATTGTTGTTGGACGCATATGCTTTGTAAGTCATCCCGTAGTATTTGTTGATCAATAGTTTGTGTTATTGTTGTTGGCGCATATGCTTTGTAAGTCTCCCGTAGTATTGTTGATCCATAGTTTGTAGTGGCCCATGGTTTTGACCCATAGTATTGGCGCCTAGAATTAGTATATAAGTGTGTGTTGAGGCCTATGAAGGCATCGTGAAGTTATTTGTATTGAGCTTGCTCAAAGGAGGTTGCCCCCTCGAAGTGGCCTGTGATCAATATAAAAGTGATTCTGAGTTCTGCTATTTCGCATATTCTTATTAATTAATTGTTTCAGGTTCCTCACATTCCTTAGGTATACCTTGGATGGTTCTTTGATTTCTTTGACTATCTATGCATAGGATTGACTTATTTAAGCAATCTAACAAGGCATGATGTCCTTCCAACCAATTCATGCCTATTATTACGTCATAAGATCCTAGCAGTAAGATGTTCAAATCTAACTTAGTTAAAAAGCTGTTCAAATCTCACAACTCTTAACTAGTTCAGAGACCTTCCGTTTGGTATCGCTAGCTAATTGTACCAACCATGGTGCTTCGTGACTCTCTCGGTTTAATTTGCAAAACTCTACTATTCTAGGAGAGATGTAGCTCCAGCAAGCACCGAGGTCTATTAAAACTAAAATGATATGGTTAGACATATTACTCTCAATTTCTACCATGGTGGCTTGATGATCTGCCTGCTAGCCATCAAGGGAGTCATAAATCCTAGGTGTCTTTGCCATGTCTCCCACTATAGGCTCTGGTTGGATGTTGTGTAAAGTCCCATCTGTTTTGTTGGGGTAGTCTCCGTAGTAATGTTGTCCTTGGAATTTCCAACAAGAAACAGTTGGTGGGACTGTCTTTTCGTCTTTGTTTAAGGCTGGCCTGTTGGCTGGTGGTGGGGGTGCATTAGGTCGAGCTTGAGGTTGGATCAAACCCTTTTTGGGTCAGAAACTATTGTTATGTTTCCAAAAAGGTGGGGGTCTAAAGCCTGGTGTGTGGTTGTCTGAGAAGGTCCTGAATCTGTTCCTATTTCTGTTGATGTTGTCGTTTCTTGGTTGTCCGTGCTCATAGCACAACCTGGCTTTATGTACGGTTATGTCAAGATTTTTGGGCATGTCGAATTCTATTTTCCCTCCAAATTTTCGTGGCAGCCCACCCAAGAACTGTTGGATTTTCACCTTCTCATCCTTAATGTAAGGCACATAGTGCAGCAAATCTAAGAACCGATTTATGAAAGCTTCCATAGTCAGGGAACCCATTTTCAGCTCATGAAATTCTTTTATCTTCTAGTCAAAGAATCTTTCCGAGATGTATTTGTCTTGAAAGATTCTGCTGAAAGTGTCCCAGCTTATGTCTCGCATCTCTTGTCCCTTAATGTGTTTTAGGTCCCGGCACTGTCTAGAATCCTTTCCATTTAGGTTGTATATGGCTAGTCCAGCTTGCATCTCACTGGAGTAATTGTGAACCTTAAAGTATTTGTTCATTCCTAACAACCACTCTTCAGCCTTTTCTCCTGAGTTAACTTCCCTGTCATACGTTGGGGCCCTTATCTTTCTGAACTCCCCTTGTAAGCTGTCATCATTCTTCTTCCTTTTCTTGCAAGGAGGTGGAGAACCATTGTCATTGGAAGAGCTCTTACAGTCCTCTTCCAATGGTTCTGATTTATTTTCTGCTTGATCTCCTATTTTGTAACTGGCTACTTTCTTTGTGTTAAGAGAATTGACAGAGAAAGTAGGATGTTCAGGGGGTTTTTCCCCTGTTAGGATTTGGAGTAAGGCTTCATTTATAGCCCGCTGTTCTTTTCATTCTTGCATATTTTCATCCCTGAAACTCTGGAATTCTGCCTGTAGCTGCTGCATGGATTTCTCCAAATTTGAGTTGAGCTCCACCACAATTTCTTGCTCTCGTGGTGGGGAATTTAGGTTGCCTCATATACTGCTGCCTTGTTCTGCACTCATTTTTTTATGCTACTGTTTGTACCTGAAATTTATATAAGTATCTGCTGATGGAAAACAATGTGTTAGTTAATTCTCTTCGTAAAACATAATACCATAATTTAAACACTTTCTTGTTTCTACAGTTGTGTTTGGTAGTGAGCCCAATAGGTCACTTAGTGTTTCCAACTTGCTCTGATACCACTTGTAACGTCCCAAAAATAACAAAAATTTTAAATTTTTCCTATCTGCAATAATCGTCAGTTTATAATAGAAAAGGCATATATATTAAAGAAAATAATGTTGAACGACACACATACTTGCATACAGAAATATAATTCTAAGTCTGTTTATTTTTACATAGTCACTTCTATATGAAGTCTAGAATTTGCAGAAGTGGTGTGGAAGTGAAATAAGATCCTATTTCATTGCGTTTGCAATTGTTGGTTCAATAGGTAGAAAATAACACAACTCACTGTTTAAATGAATCATGTGGTTTTTAATTATGAATGTCTAATGGCACCTCCAGGTGATGAGCTCCTTTGATGACGGTATGTTTTCCTACCTAGGGAAATCTATATTACTCCCGATTAGGTAATTATGTACCTCGGTAGGGTCGCCGGGAGGTATGGGTAGTTGTGGATATTGCCATACTTACTTAGTGTAAATGATAATGCCATTGTGTACCCTTGTGTCTGCAGGTACCTGAAATTTGTGAGTAGTGTCCTGAGTGGATGGTCTTCCATTTGATTGTATTCCAAAAAGGGCATTTTCAATGGCTATTAACTTTAAGGCAATGCAACCCAAAGTGGAAATGGCAACTTTACCAAAGTCTTTGCATGTATAGTAAGAGGTCTTTGTATTTTAATATAGTGTGACTGAACTTCATAACATCACTATGGTGAAACACGATTATTTGATCTTCACTTAGACAAAGGTTGGTGCACTCTTTAATGCCATTTATTGAAGGTGGGTAACAGTCAGGCATGAGGGTTTTGTGTATCAATTTGGGGATTTCCTGTCATTGTGCTTTGTTTTTGAGTTGTTCTCAGTCCTGAGTCTGTGTTTTCGTTGTTTAGGCAGTGGTGGAGGGGTGCTGACCCGAGCCCTGCTCGTGGTATGCACACTTAGTGGTTGTTGCTATCGTTCCAGGCACAACATGACCACACTTCTCTAAGGTAATAACTTAATCCCTACTCACCCATTGCTATTTCCATTTCTTTCGAGTTAAGAATGCATTTTGGGACTGATTCATATTATATATCGCTTTGTGACAGGTGATAGACACCTTGGTATGGAAGCTACGATAGTTTATGCAGTCGTGGGCGTGGCTAGGGTACTGGTAAGTCTGGTTTATCCCTTCGTGCCCTATCTCCTGCGGCCCTAGTGTTGTATGTATGGGTTTGGCTTGGGTTTTTGGAATGAGACTCCCATAAGCCATTGGCTTAATGGTTCCCTTCAGGGAGGTCTGAGATAGTTGCCTACTTGGCTAGACTGGACAAAAAAATGGGGTTTCAAATGTAATTTAACTGGATACATGAGTACTGGGACTGTGATATAGATAAACTAAGTAGCGGCTGGGTTTTACTTATTACTGGGTTCTGCGAGTTCTGATCAACCCACAAAATGTTCTTTCGCTGGATATTATTTCTGTATGTATTTAAATGTTCAAGCTAAAACTTATAGGAATTCTAGTATCTTGGTTTTCCTGATTATGTTTGTAACTATTGCATAGACAATGTAGGTAATTCACAGGGTCGTTGGCACCCTTGCTTGTAAAGATGGCTATGGTTCGTATGTTGATTTCAATAGCATTGTTAAATGTTTGAGTATTGCTATGGGTGAACAATGTATTGCCTATGTGTATATGTAAGACCTCAACAAAGTTTTCTACGCCTCTATTACTATAATGTGGGTAGATTGTAAATGAAAAATATCTTGTTTGCTTGTCGGTTGTGTGGATGGGATGATTGCTTTCGTGGAAAGGGTGTCAAGGCCATACTTACGTTTCTTTTTCGTTTTTGTAAGTAGACTTATTTTTTGTAGGAAATGTTTATTTGATTTGGCTCCTTGTGGAGGTCATGGGAATTGACCCTGGTCCTATCATTCCATGGCATCTCTGTGGGGATCATATAGATAATGTCTGGTTCTCAATTCTATTTACGATTGGTCTCTGCATCGATGTTTTATGGGATTTGGACCCTGGACTTAAACGACTTAAATCCTGTCTCTTCTTGTTGATTCAAAAATGAAACTTAGGGTTTCCAGTAGATGGCTATCGTAGCTTGACTGGTCAAAAGAAATGAAATGATCTAAATGTGATATTTGTCATACCTGATATGTTTGATTTAATTTAAAGTTTTAAGAACAAAACAAAGCTGGATCGAGCAGAGGAATGAAATCTATAAATATATAAATTTGTCTTTAACAAAGGTGTCTGCGTTTCCTCTTTCTGTGGTTTGTATTATGGTGAATTCAAATGTTTGACATGCTGTTCGACGAGTTTTGTTAAGATTTGATCTCTGTAGCTAGGCGATTTTATTGTGGGATTAAAGCAAGGGTTTCAAGGGTTTAGATAAGTGAAAACGAATACTAACAGAGATGAAATAAAAGGTTAGGAATATTCTTCTGAGTTTCAGTTTATGATTTTCCTATTCTAAGCATCTAAACAATATACTAACTAGCAAGGACTAGCTGGCTAGTCCTGCAGGAAATGCCATTCGATACTGAAGAAAATTGATTTACAAACTGATAATAAGAACTACTGAAAGAAATTGATTTAAAACTGATAATAAGAACTACTGAAGGAAATTGATTTAAAAACTGGAAATAAGAACTTTGCTAATTTTTAACATGGTATTTATAATAGGAATATAAAACATAGGAGGGTTTCATAATTAATCGTACCTGTCGATTCTCTATAGTTTGTCCTGTTGATGATAACCTGTAGATCCCGGTAACTTGTTCTTGCTGATATTAACCTGCACACTCAGCCAACTGGTTAGGGAAACTACTGACTTTTAGCTGACCTTGATCTTGGATTGGATGACTTTGGGACTACCACATTCCTCCCAACCATGATTCTACAACCGTTCTTGGTTCAGTATGAATCCCCCCAAGCTGATTCTGGCATGCAAATTAAGAAATAGAGGCCTTAGATTAACTGGTTCAGAACAGGGAAAATTATGAACAGAGTTCACTTTTGGAGCAGGAGTTCTTCTTGGCACAATAATACCAAAAGAAAAAGATGAAGATCCCCCAAGCTTTGGGGTCTATCCTCCTTAAGTAGGAACATCTTCCAAAATGACTGTTGGAATTTACTTTTTTCTTTAAAACAATTTAAATTATATATATATATAAAAGAATATTATTTGTTCACTTAACTACTAGTTAATTTGGGACTAGGACTTCTCACTTTGTTTTATCAAAGTGTTTTGATCTGAAATCTTTTTGCTAATAATAATAATAATAATAAATAATTTATAATTCCACTTTAAATATTAATAAATAACATTTGTAAAAGTGGCAGCCCAATTATGCATACATATATATGTAGAAGAATAAATAATAACAATATTATTCTTAGAAGCTCTAAATAATAATAATATTTAGCTTTGGGACCTTTTAAGCACTTTGTTCACATGATACTTCTTTTAATTCTTTTTAAGGATAGGGTCCATTTCATTGGACAGTTTCGACAAGCTAGTGAGGCACCTCTAGTCTCTCCATTTGCATGTCAGATCCCTCATTTTAACATGGTAGTTCCCGCAGTAGGTGATGATAATAAGATTTATTTAATCAAGTCGAAATAGTTGTGTTAAGATATGTAAGTGCTATTCAGAGTCCTCTCGACTCAACACTTGAGATTTGTAACCCTGAGTGCTCTTCAAAGTCATCTAACTCAACACTATCACATGGGCATTACGCTAGTGCAATTCCAGAGCCTCTGCTCAACACTAGAGCTAGAATGTGGTTGTGAGGCACATCTAGGATATTTAAGTGGCCTATGATCCGGTAATCATTTCTTCCAAGCTTGGAGTGCTCCAGGGTTCATGCCCAACACTCTACGTACATTGTGGCTTAGGCCTAGTACGAAATACAATCCTCTAAATACATCGGGGCTTAAGCCCAGTATATAGGTCATTCGTGTGTTTCTAAGTCCACGCTCAACACAGTAAATAATCAACCATGTAAATCATGCTTTGCACAGTATAGTGTAACAAAAGGAATAATCTCAGTATTTCATAATCTATAACCAATTCTCAAAATGCAACATATTTTATTCATGCGGGCTTTTCTTCCCCGCATATATCAATAATGAAAACAATTCAGGGTCCATGCCCAATATATCAACTCAGGAAGGAATGAATCAAAACAAACTAATGCTATGTCAAGCATAATAAATCACACATACTGGGGCCATGACCCAATATAACCTCATAATATAGTTAGTCAGAAAGTTGGGATATTACAGGTACATATGATACAATGTCATCATGCCTAGACCATCAACAACTAAAGATTCATCGAAATATTAGGGTTGAAAAATTTGGTGATGGAAAATATAGAAATCCTATTGCTTCTTATGTGTGGACAAAGGAACAACGTGCACAATTCTTAAAGTTGATGTCTTAGACTCGCTTTCCTACTAGATATGTAAGTACTAATATTAGAAGACAAAATGATAATTATAGTTTAAGAGGCCTCAAGACCCATGACTATCATGTCATAATCGAGGATATTTTACCTATTGTGGTCACATCAAGTTTGGAAAAGGGGCCAATATTAGAAATTATAAATTTGGGCCTAATATTGAAGAGAATGAGTTTGCATGTGCTAGATCCTTCAAAATTTGATAATTTGAGGGGAGAGGTTGTTGAAGTCCTTTGCTTATTGGAACGAGAATTTCCACCAACAATATTCAGTATTTCTATGCATCTTCTTATACATATAGAACATGAACTAGAGCACTGTATCCCAATAAGAACTAGATAGATGTATCCTATAGAACGATATATTAAGGTTCTGAAAAGGTTTGTTTGTAATAAGGAAAAACTAGAAGGTAGAATGTGTGAGGGATATTTGATGCAAGAGGCCATAGGATTTTACACCAAATATATGAAGGATTTTCGTAGTGTCTATCAACGTGTATGGGATGATGATGAAGATGAGAGAGTTGCAGGTTAAGTATTAGAAGGAAATGGACATCCCTTCAAGCTACCAAATGATGAAAGAACTGCGATACATGCCTATGTTCTTCAAAACACATCCTCATTTGATAAGTGGCACAAGTGAAATATTTTTTACATGATAATTTATTTATTTAATTTCATCTAATAGATAAATTATTATCATTTTTACTATCTTGTATGTTCATATTCTATGTAGAAAATACAAAGAAGAGATTCAAACGAGGATGCATCCATCTCGAAGGTGAAGACTTTAGGTTTTGAATATTGGAGGAGGTCTTTCCAAAAAATTTATGATTTGACTTCTGATGCAATAAATGGTGCACAACAACAAGGTCAATATCTAACGATTGAGGAAATTGAGATTTCATGACCTCCACATATATGGGCCTCTCGTTTCAATGGCATGTGGGCTTATGGTAGTCATTTAAGAGTGGAAGAAAAGGAAATAGGAAAGGAAAATTGTGATTGTATTGTTAGTGTTGAATTTAATCACGACACCGAAAATAAATTCTATGTTGGATTCATCCAAGAAATTATTCAAGTTGATTATGGTGACACTAGTCCTATATTATTAAATTGTAAATGGATCAAACCATCTGCAATACAACATGATGCGTATGGATTTTTATGTGCAAATACATGCCAAATATTATCAATGACCAATGAGACATATGTTTCCCCTCTTCAAATTAACCAGGCATTTCTAATTGATGATGTAACAAGCCGAGGATTTTCATATGTCATTCAAATGGAGCCTCGTTCAAAAATAAAATTCGTGCAATATGTTGATATAATGGTCAATGGGAAGAGTAATAGTTTACAAGAAACATTGGAAGAAGAAGCCGAAGATAGCCATAGATTTTTTGAAGAGGGAACTTATCTTCTCAATGAAGAGACTGAGATAGAGAATGTAATGCATGGTCATGAAAATCTATTGAATGAGGATGATGAAGAAAATCAAGTAGATGCATACACGAGTGATCAGGATTGCGATCATGATGGCAATGCAAATGATCACGATGATGATTTGTCACCTTAAATTTATGGAATAAAGTTTCACTATGCAAATGGATTTTATTATTTTGGCCATTGGGATTAGCTATCCAAGTGGTTGTACTAAACTTTGTATGGAATCTATCCTTCATTTTTCAATCTATTGGATATGCAACATTTTCATTTTTGTTTTGTTCATCTCTACATAAATCTTATATGGGTTATTCTAGTGATGTTCAACTTGTTTTCAGCACTATGTACTATTTAATTTCTTGTGTTAGTTTGCATATGTTGTTTAAGAAAGTTACTGTGTGACTCCAATGGGTTCCAGTTAGTGTTAATGGTGTAAGAGTTGAATATTTAATGTAGACAATAGATTCATTACACTACTTGGTTCTCCCTATCCAATAGAAATTAAAACGAATCTATTACTCAAGCATCCTTCTCCAAATAACATGTTAGGGATTCATACTAAGTTACAATCAAGGTTCCCTATGTGTAATTATTTGTTTTTAATTTTTATGGACTTAAAATGCAATTATGATTCTTATCTCTTTATATGCTATTCGTATTGACTTATGCTTGTTAAATTTTCAATTCTAATGATTCTAATGGTTCTCTGGTTGAAATTGCTCATCTTGAATATTTTATCACTTTCTGGTAAAGAATCCATGGAATTAATCTCTAGTTCGAACTTTAGAACTAAGCGTTTGCTGCTATCATGAGCATTTTAATCTAGATACTTTATAGTATTTGTTTTCCCGTGCACTATTGATGTTTTTTAAGAGAAATTTTGGACATATAGGATATGAAGAAGAAGGGGTTGAAACGTAAAAGTGATCCCAACAAATATGAAAATGTTATAGAATACGAGCGTGTTCGTAAAGACCACATCACAAGAAATGAAGAATATTTGTCATCTCTCGGTTTGGAAAATAAGTAAGTAGTTACTCGTACATTTCACTTCTATGCATATTTCATGAAAGTTGTGTATAATCTATTTCATGGATACGACCATATATGATTTTGATTATAATTTGAAATGTTTTTTTCTTTATAGGGAAAAGTTGGATTCTACAAAAAATGGTCATCGAAAACAAAAGGAAAGCAAAGACATATCACTTCCATCTCGTAGAAGCCAATGCCTTAGCAGCTCAATACATGGAGATGAAACTGATGATACTAATGATCAACTTCCTCATATATCAGATGATCATGTTCAAGATATTTCTAAAAAACTAGCATGTTCTGGACAATCAGACTTGCGAGAGATTTATTTAAAATTAAAGCAAAGATTTGAGGGGACATTTGAAGGGATTGGTGAGCCAGCAAGTGCCACACACGTTGAGGATATTCCTGAGCTAGCTAGTGTGACACTTGTTGAGGATATTGGTGGGATACCTAGTGCCACACCTGTTGTGGCCAATTATGAGGAACCAATTCATCATTTTGCCACATATAAAACACCAATTACATCTCCTTTAAGGAACATGCTAGGAATTGCACCTGCTGTATCCACTAATATGAGTGGTTTTTCAACACCCACAACTGGTTATGAAGATCTATCAACTTTCCTCAAAAGATGCAAAATTATTCAAGGCTTGTATAGGAGCACACAAAGGGAAGCAAAGGAAAGAAAATCAGAAGGGAAGAAGCCTTACCTGGTTGAGGTAAAATATCACCAACCTACTGGACCAAATGCTTCAAGGTTGTACACGGAGTTGGGAACGAGAATAAGGTCTCATTTGGATGTTACCAAATCCAATTTTGCAGATCAATATCGAAGAAATGTTGATCTAGTGATCCAAAAAATGGAAATTGTTTTTGAGACTATTGGTGGAAGGATTTCCGTTAAATATTACAAGTACATAATGAGAATTCTGATGAATAATTTTAGGCATAAATGCAGAAAATTAATCTTGGATGGAAAAGATAGGGAGAGAAGCTTGAGTCCCAAATAGTGGGAAGATTTGAAGGAAAGTATGTGTGCTGAAGAGTTTTTGGAAAAGAGTGCAAGAGGGAAGAAAGGAAGAGATCATGTAAAGGCTCTATATTTTTGGGTCGGGGTGGGTTGAGATCCAAACAACACATATGTGTAAGTATGTGGTTTTTTTGCTGAATATTGTACATTTTGTTATGCATTTTAATTTGTCTATATTTCCAATTAATTGTGTGTTGACGATGATTTGTAGGTTGAAGGAACTAATAGAGAACCTAATTTGAGTGAAATGGTTCAATATATGGCAGACTTAGAGAATTCTAAAAAAAACTATATGTCAAAAAATCCAATAGAAAGTTCCTTTCCATCTATTGAAGTTGAGAGAATCCAAACATGAGCCCCATATACTGCTGAAAAACCATAGTGAGGATTATAACGATACAATGAATCATCATATAGATGGGTTTCCAGAGAAGATGTTGACCATATCATCATGCGTAGAACCTCTTGTTTCCGCATTCAAATCAAATAATGGATTTCCTATTGATTTAGATGAGGTAAGTAATTATCATTCCCTTGCAACCATTTCTTCACTTGAAATTTTAAATTGTTGATGTTTTGGATCCATTTCACTTCACTCATGAGGCCTCTTTTTTTTAATGGCAATTCTTGTTAATCATAGGAAAAAATTGTAAATCCGGTTGGTGTAAGAATGTTGAAAGACCCCAAAAATGGCCACAAACAAGCAAATGTATGTACTAAATGGCCTTATATCTCATAATATGATTTAATTGGTTTAAGTTTTTGTTTGTGGCAGTGCTGAATAATTCCACCACTGCATGAAGTACTCAAATAAGTTGAAAAAGTTAAAATATTAGATCCATATGACGGTGCTATTGTCAACATTGGACAAATTCATTCACTTTTTGTGATCCATAGAGTGACACTTGGTCCTAAAGATGAAAATGTGAATGTCAACAGTGTCACAAGTAACATTCCACTTCCGTGTGAAGATAAAATATATGGGTGTCTCTGTTTGAAGGAGAAGGAAAGGAGTTTCATACGGCGGCCAAAGAAGTTTTTGGAAAAGTCATCAATCTAGATTATTTTCATGTTCTTATCATAAATTGGTTATGTTGTTGATGATAGAAAATTAGAGAACATTTTGTCATACTTAGTTTGGGTCATTATTCAAAGCTATGCAGTTAAAATCAGACAAGAAATTGGTTCTGCCGCTATTAGTTGAAAACTGTTATGTTCAAACAATGAATACTTATGGCCTTGTTGTTCAGTTACTGTTTTCAGAGAAGAATTTTTTAAATAATGCTTGATTTTGATTACTTATGATATTATGTTTTCAGTTAGTTTGATTGCTTCCAGTGAGTTTGGGTTTCAGTATTGTAAGCCTTAAAAGGGTGTTTTAGGAGATAAGGCTTACATTTTTCAATAATAATGACTGTTATGTTTTTGTACTCTATGTAAAGAAAATCTATTTCATGTGTTTTGTGATGTTAGCCTATTTCAAAATAACCAAAAAATGAAATTGTTTGCCACATTGCCTCTAGAGTCCTAGATACATGTCCCAGTTTTTATCCACAATGTTGATTACAGAGAGAATACTTGTGATTCTTCACACATGATTCTTATCATGTCAAAGTGATGCAAGTTATCCTCATCTCATTAAGTTACCATCCTCATGTCATTAAGTTACCATATTTCAAATTTCTTTGTGCCAACTCATCCCTCTACACAGGAAAGATGAATTGCATCCTCATTGAATGTCATCATCTTATCAAATATTTTGATTTTAATGTCAAGTCACTATTTCAATCTGCTTGCGTTTATGCACTTGGGGAATTGGAATTATTCATAATTTTACATATGATATTCATTAGTATGTTCTTCATGGTAAATACCCACTAATATTGTATAAATTGTATTATGAATTTTGAAATATACAACACCCTATATGTGTATGTCACCTTTTACAATATCACCCATAACTGTTGAGGGATTCTAGGTTTTCCTTTTGTCTAGTATTTTTCAAGAAAATTCCTTGAATTTCCAACATTTGATATGATAAATATTACAATATTTTTTAGGATATTATCAAAATTTGACACCAGTTTCAGTAGTGCTATTCCACTCAAATTTTGATTCCTAAGGGAAAACTTACAACATACCCACTCCACAATACTGATGCAAAAGTATAAATGGAGTGTTCCTCTGTAATTGGTGGAACAAACAATTTGAATGGACAAATGGAGTCTTCTAGTAGAGTAAATTCTAACAATAGCAGAGTTTCCATTTTTCTGGATCACGAGAAGGATCGTAGGGATCCTTAGTATGACCAAAGTTATGACAGGAAAATAGGAAATTATTATGACTTATGGGACATTCTCAGTTTTTTTACTGTAATTTCTTCTAGTTATATCTTATGATTTCTTCTTTGAAAATGCATCTCTGCTTTTTTTATTTGGTTATTTGGTGTTCTTCATTTTCACGTACAACCAAATATGTGATCCTAGTTTTGGTTTAAATTTGGGACCATTCAGTATGCAGGCATTGTATAATCTAGTTGTTAATTATGAAACTGAATTTCCCCAATTGGGGACACCACACAGGGCACAGATACATATGGAACCAATCCTTTCAGGTGCTTTGGCTCCTGGTGTAAATGTGTGTTCACTTCTAATTATTTGTTTACACATTACATTAAATTATTTAATCCATAGTGCTTCTCATTTTCTACATTATATACTTATATAGTTCTTATGGAATGACATTGGAGAACCCGATATGGTTGGTTCTCAAATGTGTCATGTTGTTCCTAGGAACATGTCTTGCAATGATGTTTTATGTTGCCTTAGATTTTAATAGCTTAGCTAAAGAATTCCATTTTCTTGTACGTGTTCTGCTCTCTAGCATGTTGTTCATCCTCTTGAACTGGTAATTTTCTTTCCATGGTCCCTGAACAAAATTGAAAATAAATACGAATAAGTTGGGAAATAATGGATGGGTTGCATGGTGTTATTTATTGGAGCATAATTCATTCCCAAAGGAGTATGCTTGTTTATCCTAATAAGGGCATGCAACATTTTCCATTTACTTCCATTTCTATCTAGTTCTTTCTATGGTGTCTTAAGTTTCTACCTAAATTATTACCATACTGTTGCCCCTTTATGCTTATATAAATAGATAAACTTTAGATGGAGATGGAGATCAAATATTTCACACAAATCTATTCCCAGTAAAAGTAGAAAAAATACGTCTAACTATGAATGACAAGAAATATCCTAACTAGAACATTACAAAACTGAAAGAGAATTTCGGTATAAGATTTGAGACTTCTATTACTGTGATATTTTTTCCACCTTGGCATTATCACTGCAATTTGACTATAACATAATCAAATATACACCATTGTCCAAAAAATATTCTTCATGCATTAATGTGCTATCCACCGGTTCTGGATATTCATACCAAATGGATGACTAGGAATCCATTCTCTCTAAGTCATCCGATCTTAGCAGTTGATGAAGCTATTTCTTCATTGACTATTTGTGTTGTTTCACTATATTTATGCCTTTGAACATAGATGTAGACTTAATGATAGACATGATGAATCCGGGGAGTTTGCATTAATACTTAGTTACCTCCAAAATTTAGTCCAAGTGCCAATGAATACATTACAACAAGATTGTCTTCTGTGGTTGAAACTATTACGCATCTACCATGTTGTGCTACCAGAGTCAAATTCAACTTTGCATCTTTTCCAACAAGTCATAAAACTAGCTTAAAAAAAAACCAATTTCCAACTACCTCATTATATGCACAAAGAATTGTTGAGTGGTATTTCAAGATGTCACAAATATGACTTTTCTGAATGGCTTGTCGCGATATTAGAGCATGATATTATTATGCTTATTTTTGTTTAGGGAAAATGTGAGGAAGCCATAGTAGAACTTTGGTCATTGGTACGTTCTTACATACCATTTTCTTCCTTGTCTGATTCTACATCTGGCAATATGTTGAAGGAAAAGGCATGTGTGAAACTGTCATTTTGGTTCAAATAAATGTTGATGTATATGTAACTTCGGAATGTATTTCACATATATGTATATTGTATTCCTATAGAGATGTTATTATTCCTCTATACGGAAGTGGTTGTATTCCTATAGAGATGTTATTATTCCTCTATATGGAAGTGTCGTCATTTATATTGTAAGTGTCGTAACTTATACTTGATGGATTATTAGACCACCCTATTGGGGGTCGGACATGTGGGTCAAAGGGTTATTAGACCACCTTAGTGGGGGTCGGCCCAGTCAACATTATGTTAAGTGGTTAAGTTGAGGCCAACCTAGTTGAGTAAAGGTCAAGTCAAGTTAGTGTATAAATAGAGAGTGTGTCTCTCTCATTTTACACATTCTATTCTCTCACTCACACTATGGAGAGTAGCGCACTTGTGGAGAAGGAGGCTCTACTGCTAGGAGAATAATATCTCTTGTATTCTGGTTGTATCATTTCTCTATCTATCTCTGAGGAAGTTATTGGGGTTTTTCACCTTTGTGGTTTTCCCCAAGTAAACTCGGTGTCTCTTCTGTGCTTGCATTATTGTGTCCATGAATGATATGTTGTAGATTTGCTGTGCATGTTGTTCTCTCAGTTAAGATCCTATATCAGATTGAAGTAAATTCTGAAAATTTAACATGGTATCAGAGCTAGCCTGAAAGAAGGCATGTAATGGCATGTATGACACTTGTTGCACTTACGATGCTAGGGCTTGATATAGCAAAAACCAGTCATCGTAGAACTTTCGCTATAAATCTGTTTTGGAAAAAATTTTGGATCTGAAATCTTTACAGGTAAAAGATTAAATCCCCATGTACCTTGTGTCCAAAGGAAAACCTATAATTCGTTGTACTTTGTGATTTATGATCTGTACAATATAGGGTTTCTGCCTCTTCCAGATCTGAGTCAAAATCAGGTGACCTTGGGAAAAAGGTCATAACTTGGGATAGGAAGATCCAAATGAAATTTAGTAAAATGTGACAGGTATTAAACAGACAATACTATCTCAGGAAAATGTTTCAGAGGATGAAGTTGAACCAGTGACACGTGGCATGCCGTACAAGTTCGCTCTCCTGTATTATCCCACAAACAGGTCACATTGCGACACTTGGCATAAATCTCTCTCAGAGAATCCAATTGAGGTCAGACCTATCAGGATGGAAATATAATAGGAAGGGATATCTTAGGGAAATTGTTCAAAGGCTGAAGTTGAAACAGTGACATGTAGCACACCGTACAAGTTCGCTCTCCTGTATTATCCCATAAACAGGTCACGTTGCGACACTTGGCATAACTCTCTCTTAGAGAATCCAATTGAGGTCAGACCTGTCAGGATGGAAATATAATAGATCGGGATATCTCAGGAAGCGCTTTCAGACCCTATGGATCGAAAAGTTCGGAGTTGCACCAGAAACAATCAGGTACATATTTCTGTCAAAACAGAATTATTTTTGAGTACCTTCATTCATGGCTTCCAGAATTTAGGGCTTCGGAGAACGTTGGAATTTTTGTAATCGGAGACCACGGCTGGATGCTCCTCATCAAAATCGAAATTTATAGACCAAGATCAGAATTTTTGGTTGGGCAGAAGGCCGGGGTTGATCAGACCCTAGTTCGGGACTTTGATCAGAAAAGTGGAAAATTAGGGCTTCTGCAAAAATTGGAATTTTGGAAATCTGTGACCATGGCTGGAAGCTCCTCAGAAAAACAGAATCTTAGAGTTTTGAATCAAATCTTTTGGTTGGGTGAATTTTCGGGAAAATCAAACCCTAATTCAGGGTCCTCCCTAGTGAATCTAGAAATCTAAAAGGCAATTTTGAGGGGTGAAACTTTGCAGTTTTTAAATTCTGAATATACAAACTTGATCAGCTCATCAAGGTCCAGTTCTTGCAAATCAAGTGGATTGGGTTAATCCTAGAAGAAGATGGATTGGTCACCTGCATAAGTGAAGAAGTTCTTGTCTTAGAGGGAGATGAGGCTAAGGCCTTACATAAGAATATTACAAGCGATCTCGATAGGTATGACTCATCGAGGTATGTTTCGATATTTGTTCATGATTAAGTTTATGGTATGTTTGTCTTCATGTTATTACGGTTAGTACAATCTTGATTTTAGATTTGTCGTATCACCTTAACAAAATTATGAATGCATGATAGAAGATATTCATTGGTTAGGGTGTTGAAACTTATGATTGTACTAATGCATTATGGTGTTGTATGAGGTTTATGTTGTCTGCTAACATAAAAGGTACACCAAGAAAGACAAATCATGTTCTACTTCAAGAACGTATGATCATGGTGACATGAAGACAAGGATCCATCCATTGTCATGGATAACATAGAAGATCTACTTTCAAGGTATGTATAACTTGTTTCTACAATGGTTAACTTATGAGACATGCAGGTTACTAGCACAAGTCACTAAAGAGAAACATAAGACATTATGCGGGTATGTTAGACATAACTAGCTAGCATGTTAATCCAGGTATGTTTTTCCTATATCAAGCTAGAATCCTACCTTCTGTTAGGATCTTATACTATTGCGTTGTTGATAATGATTATTCATGAAGTCATAGGTTTGAATAATCATGGTTGTATGCATATTATGCTTCTTACCATAATTGATGATTCAACTAACTAGAAGAGTCCTATGATCAAATAAGAAAATGTATGAGTAAAAGAAGACTTCCCTAAAACCTTGAATACTAATGTTTATTATCTGTGAATGATCATGAATACATGTTTAAGATTATTGTGTTTTGATAGTATTAAGTTTATACTAATAAATATGTGATTATGTATGAGACCTCAAGGATAACACAATGATGATACTAATAAGCGTGCATAGTGATTAAGGATGGATGTAAGTTCAAGGACAGGTAATCCAGGAAACAAAGATCAAGAGGGAGCACACTCCAGTTGTTCCTGCAAGAAAGCAAAGGAGCACACTTCAGTAGTTTCTGCAAGGATGCAGATATTCAGAGGGAGTTGACCACTTCTCACAATCCACATAAGAATGGAGTTGCATAAAAGAAGCAAAGACTAAGAGGGATTCAACCCAACAAACAAACAAAGATAAGTATTTTAATTGTCATTACTTGCATATTTTATTGTTTAAATAATACTATTCAATAATGTATATACTGATGTTCCTAGAATTAGGTTGTGTATTATGCATATTAGAATAGTTGCATTGATGAACAGTATACTACTAATATGCATGGGTAAGTAGCCTATGGCACTGTACAACATTCCATTGCTACTTATCTAGAATGAAACCTCTTTGCTGACATGTTGGGAGTTGTGCACACTCTTAACAATGTTCTGGTAGAGATTGGAAGGCATCTAGAAAGTTACGGGATATGGATAAATGTTGTATTGAAGCATTGGCTAAGATAATTGCATGAATGTATGACATATTTCTTTATGTGTAAGAATTTGTTCTGAAAACTATGAGATGTTTTCTAATCATGCAATTTAACTTGTTGTGTAGGAAAGATCATATGCCATCACCTACAAAAGAAGAACTACAACATTTGTTCAGCAACAAAATTATCTATTGAAGATATTGAAGTTCCCAGGATATGGGAAAAATGCCATGATCTGTCGATCATGAAGAATGATGTTTGGGATGTAGTCCCAAGACCTGAAGGGAAGTTTGTTATGAATTCCATATGGATCTATCAAGATCAAGCATGCTGCAGATGGCAGCATAAAGAAATATAAAAGTGATGAAATAGAAGATACACCAGATGGATTCAATATAGCTTTCTTGAATGGTGTAGTTGAAGAAGAAGTGTATGTGGAGAAACCACTTGGTTCTGAGACACATGATAGGAAATAATATATGTGCAGAACTTGGTATGGTAGGATAGGCAGCTTTCTATCCAGTTTGGTCTTTACAAAGAGTAAAGTGGGTTCCAACCTTTACTACAAGGTTGAGGAAGGCAATCCAGTTATACTACTATGTGGATGACCTGTTTGTATCAGGTGAGGATAGATTGATTGCCGACACACAGTGGAAGCTTGCTGCTGAGTTCGAGTTGAGGAAGTTGGGGATGATGCACTATTTGTTTTTGGCATGGAGGTGTGGCAGAGTGATGCAATCTTCCTTGGACAAGGGAAGTATGCAGTAGAGATATTGAAGAGGTTCGGGATGATGGACTGCAAGGCTATGGCCACACCTATGGCATCGAACCTGAAGTGTCTATGTGATGCTTCATCTGAGCCGGTTGATGTCTCTATGCATCGTCAGATGATTGGGTCCTTGATGTACCTGACGAACACGAGACCAGATATTTGCTTTGCGGTGAACACATTGAGCTAGTTCCTGACGGATCCGAGGAGTGTTCACCTAGTTGCTGTAAAGCATGTTCTGAGGTACGTGAAGGGTATAGTGGATTATGGGCTCAAGTATGAAGCGAATCAAAAGTTTAACCTGCAGGGCTATGTTGATTCAGATTGGGCAGGCAGTGCTGCAGATAGGAAGAGCACATATGGGTGTTGCTTCAGTATGGGATCAGGTGTGATCTCTTGGTTCAGCAGGAAGCAGTCCTATGTAGCACTGAGTATAGCTGAGGCAGAGTATGTTGCAGCCTGTTCAGCTAGTTGTGAGGCAGTATGGCTACGAAAGCTACTGTATGAGTTATTTGATCTCCCATTGGATGCTACTGGTATCTTCTATGATAACTAGAGTTGTGTGAAGCTGTTCGAGAACCCAGTTTTTCATGACAGGGCAAAACACATAGAGATCAAATATCACTATATCATGGATATGGTGCAGAGAGGAGCTGTGAAACTCCTTTACATTGCGACGGATGAGCAGATTGCAGATGTGTTGACGAAGCCACTAGGCAGGGTGAAGTTCGAGTACTTCAGGGAGAGGCTTGGTGTTCTTCAGATTGATGACACTTCGAGGAAGAAGTGATGGACACATTTGCTGAAGCCATTCCAAGCATGTTGGAAGGAGGATCCTTCACATGGCTGTGGATGTAAGCACTGGATGATGAGCATCAGGATGGTTTTCTAGTTTCTGCTTTGTATGATCAGTTGGATCATTTATATGTATATGTATGTACGCATCATGTTGGATGCTGGATATGATCAGTTGGATCATTTATATGTATGTACGCATCATATTGGATGCTGGATATGATCGGTTGGATCATTTGTATGTATATGCATCATGTTGGATGCTTGAACCATGTATCTGTATATGTATCAGGTGGATACACTATGTATGATGATATGTATCAGGTAGATACTTGGTGTGGATCAGATGGATGCATTGTATGATCAAGATGATCGTGGATGACGAGCTTCTCCAGATGACATGCAGCAGGATGTTGCAGTGATGATGATCAGGGTGATCATGTGTACATCAGGATGATGTATGATGAGTATCAGATGATACTCTGTGGCCGTGGAACAGGTTGTGCAGGTAAGCATGTAAATTGTGCCCTGGGAGATTTGCAGATGGTCTTTTGAGTTTTTTCCTATGGCATGTAATTCGTACCCTGGGACATCTGGCAAATGCTCTTTCGAGGTTTTGCTTGGGAGGACATATAATTTGTGCCCTGGGAGATCTACAGATAGTCTTTCGAGGTTTTTCCTATGGCATGTAATTTGTGCCCTGGGATATCTGGAAGATGCTCTTTCGAGGTTTTGTCCTATGGCATGTAATTTGCTCTTGGGAGATGTGGACAAGATGAAAAAGGCCTCAGATGCTTCAGCCACGTTTTGTGGTGGACCACATGTAATGTGCTCCTGGGATATCCAACAGGTAGAGCCGTGTGCTCGTAACAGCCTGGGATGCCTCAGCTAGGTTTTGTGGTGAGATCACATGTAATGTTCTCTTGGGAGATCCGACAAGTAGATATGTGTGCTCGTAACAGCCTGGGATGCTTCAGCCAGGTTTTGTGATGGGTCACATGTAATGTGCTCCTGGGAGATCCTACAGGTAGAGCTGTGTGCTCGTAATAGCCTGGGATGCTGCAGCCAGGTTTTGTGACGCACGTAATAAGTCCTGAGAATTCCACAGTATGGCCAGTGATGACAAAGACCTGCAGGTGGTGGGCCTACATCCAATATGAAAAAGGAATGGCTCTGTAGAACTTCCTATGACGAGTAGATTCAGATATTGATTGAGATAGCAGCAACAGTGATGATGATCCAGAGAAGATGACTTGTGCTAGAAGACCTGTGTCGAGAAATACCTTCCTAGTTAAGAGGGAGTGTTGATGTATATGTAACTTCGGAATGTATTTCACATATATGTATATTGTATTCCTATAGAGATGTTATTATTCCTCTATACAGAAGTGGTTGTATTCCTATAGAGATGTTATTATTCCTCTATATGGAAGTGTCGTCATTTATATTGTAAGTGTCGTAACTTATACTTGATGGGTTATTAGACCACCTTGTTGGGGTCGGCCCTGTATAAGTCATGTGGGTCAAAGGGTTATTAGACTACCCTATTGGGGGTCGAACATGTGGGTCAAAGGGTTATTAGACCACCCTAGTGGGGGTCATCCCAGTCAGCATTATGTTAAGTGGTTAAGTTGAGGCCGACCTAGTTGAGTAAAGGTCAATTCAAGTTAGTGTATAAATAGAGAGTGTGTCTCTCTCATTTTACACATTCTATTCTCTCACTCACACTGTGGAGAGTGGCGCACTTGTGGAGAAGAAGGCTCTGCTCCTAGGAGAAGACTATCTATTGTATTCTGGTTGTATCATTGCTCTATCTATCTTTGAGGAAGTTATTGGGGTTTTTCACCTTTATGGTTTTCCCCAAGTAAACTCGGTGTCTCTTCTGTGCTTGCATTATTGTGTCCATGAATGATATGCTGTAGATTTGCTGTACATGTTGTTCTCTCAGTTAAGATCCTAGATCAGATTGAAGTAAATTCTGAAAATTTAACAATAAAATTATTATCAAATAAATTGGCCAAACTTACTCCACAAAATGAGTTTAGATAACCCTAAGTTCATATCAAGTGATATTGCTGCTAACTTGGATGAGCATGCCGCTTCATGGGAAACTGGCTGGATGTTAGCCGGCAGCTACAACTTGATAGTTAAGGAGGTGTTTGGTGCTTCCATTAAAGAAGAAAAACTTATGTGTCCAAATATGTCTAAGGCATGGCTGCCATATGCCTCTTGGTGTTACCATCAATCCAAAGCATCACTTTCAGGTGACGGTGCAGCTTTAAGGTCACGCAATTTGTCACTGATTATGATTCAGGAAGTTTCTTCTGATGGGACAGGTTTATGCTATTCTTCAAATAATAAATACAGGCTCTATTTTATCAATTAAAATAGTTTCAAATAAGAGAGACACTTATGAACTGTTAAACAACAATTGGAGTGATCAAAATTCCCCGTTCTAGATCCACTGTTGCATAATCAAAGAATTGTTAATTTTATTGTTTGCAGACCAACATAATCTCTTGGCATATTTATGCTCGCCTCTTTCAACAATTACTTCTACACATCCTCATTGAGGGAGGTGAGATTTATTCCATATAAATAATAATCCACCCTTTCTGATATCTTCCTCTCCAAAAGGTAGCAACTTACACTACATGTTAACGATAGATATTGGGGAATTTTTGTATGATTCATGCCAACATTCATCAAAGACAACCGATGAATCCACAAACTACTATAGCTGCATTCAGAAATCTAAGCTAGTGAACTCTACATGCTCAACACATTACCATTGACACCTGGATTCAGCTCCCTTCGTCATCTTATAACTGTTTATGAGTTGCATTTGTACTTCTTGGGATACTAGAGCATGTTCTCGATATTCCATCATAAATTCTCCTTTTCCCTGCATGGCATAAAATGTTAAAATTAATAATAATTTAGGTTCCACAAATTTATTATTCATTGATGTACTGCAATGTTAAATTAGCAAGTGTGGGCGACATTTTCTCATTCAGAAACCTCTTCATATCGCATGACCTACCCTTGAAAATCATCAAAGCAATCAGTTTTAAGAGTTCATCACAGTGGACCACACCCCATGAAATGCTTGAAGGCAACTCAAACACACTAAATTACTAAAAAATAATAATTCTTACAACATTTAATGAAAGGCCAAAAACCAATAGAGGTACTATCCTTGTTAGACAATCGTGACACTACAATTGGAAAAGCTTTGTGTGACAATTGTAACGTTACTTGAGATAATTCTTTTGAATTTTCACTGCTTGGGAAAAGGAATATTCAAGTTTTAAGAATGATAATATCACACTTTACACAAAATATGGGAAAATGTTTTAAATTGAAAACGGGACTTCAAAATCACTTATTGTTGCAATAAGAAAATATGAGGGTGTTGATGTATTTTTAACTTCAAAATATATTCACTTGTATATTGTATGTATTACATTTGTACTTTATTGTATCCCCAATGGAGATGTATTATTTCTCTGGTTGGAAGTGTTGTCATTTGTATTTGCAAGTTTCGCAAGTTACATTATAAGTGTCATAACTTATATTTGATGGGTTATTAGACCACCATGGTGGGGTTGGCCTTGTATGAGTCATGTGGATGGGTTATTAAGCTTCCTTAGGAAGTCGTCCCAGTTAGGGTTAAAGGTAGGTTAAGTTGTTGCATAAATAGAGAGTGTGACTCTCTCATTTTATTCATTCACACACTCACTCACTTCGCATTAGTGAGAGAGAGGAGGAGTATGAACAAGTGGAGGAGGAGAAGATGCTAGGATACTATCTCTTGTTTTGGGGTTTGATCTTTGTTATCTTTGTAATGGTGCTCATTCTATCTCTGAGGAAGTTGCGGGGTTTTTCACCTTCTTGGTTTTCCCTGGTGAAATGCTTTGTGTATCTTGTATCTTATGTTTGATATGATGTATATGTTATTCTATCAGTTAAGATCCTAGATCATATTGAATTAAATGATGAAAAACTAACATGGTATCAGATCTAGCCTGAGGGAAGGCATTGTATGGCATTTACGACACTTGTTGCACTTACGACACATTGGAAGATAGGGATTGATATAGTAAAACCTAGTCATCATGGAACTTTCGCTATAAATCTGTTTTGGCGAAGGTTCATGATCTAAAAATTTTATAGGAAAAAGATGAAATGTTCATGTACTTTGTGTTCGAATATCAGCCTCAGATTTGTTTTAATTTGTGAGATATGATTCGTACAACTTAGGGTTTCTGCCTCTTCCAGATTGCAGCCCTAAATAGGTGACCTAGGAACAAAGGTCATATCTCGGGCTAGGAAGCTCCAAATGAAATTATGTAAAAGGTTTCAGTTAGGGCACGAAATATAGTTTCACAGGTCCAAGTTTAAGATGCCGAAGTGAAACGGTGACACGTGGGACTCCGTACAAGTTCTCTATGTTGTCTCATCCCATAAATAGGTCATGTTGCGATACTTAGCATATCTCTCTCATAGAGAATCCATTTGAGGTCATATATATGGGGCTTGAAATATGACAGGTCAGTCTACCACAGGCTGAAGTTTCAGACCCTGAGGATCCAAAATTTCAGATATACATCAGAAACAATATGGCATATATGTTTCTCAAAAAAAAATTGGATTCTGAGCACTTTCATTTTTGGTTTGTCACTGCTGCGGGAAATTAAGGCTTTTGACAGAAGTAGAATTTTGAAGTGCTCTCAGCTCAGGATTGCTCTTCTCAGCAAAATCAAAATTTAGAGACCAAGTGTTAACACCGAAATTGATCCCCAAGGCTGAAAGAGGGTAATTCTGGTTAACTACTAACCAATCTTTTGCCTGTGCTACTGACCCAACATAGACAGAGAGGGCTCTCTCTAAAATATCATGAAAAGAATGGAATAATCACGATTTTCAATAATGAAAAAGAAACACCAACATTCACGACCAAGATATTCAATTACAACAATTATAGAGAAGATCAACTTTTTGTTTTGGGATTAAAATGATTCATGCGTAGCTTGGTTGAAAACGTATGGGATTTAGTTTGGGCAATGGAGTCACCTTTTACAAACTATGAAACATCATTAACAAAGACTCTGTAAATGCATTTACAGGGGCAAGGTAGCAAGCAGCTAGTAGTCAAATAGATTTTTATTTTTATGAAATAGAAGAAAAAGAAACAGTCCATCAATGTAAGGCATACCAGGATGAATCCTACATCAACTTTAGCAGAATATGTTGGTGAAATACTTGGAAAAAACTAAGCAGAGCATAATCTCTATGAATTCCACTTAATCATTACCCTGTTTCCAAGCATGAAGGAAATAACACAAAAATGGAGTTACAAAAGAGAGAAGACACACTTGCACATGAGAAGAGAGAAAATACAGACTACCAGACCAATTACACAGGAATTCCTATCAAAACGCAGGCTTCAGCTCTACAAACTTTATTAAAACAGCTCAAAAATGTCTTACAGACTCATCCTCAAATTTACGAAAAGAATTCAACATAATATTTTCAACCCTTGTGCCTTTGATTAAAAACACATTTATAGATCTCTTTGAGCTCTACGCTCGACTCCTCTAAACCAAAAAGTTTTGCAACAGAATGACACCTCATCAAAGTTTGTTCATCACAACTGTTTTAAAACAGAAACAGGTATAGTTGGTCTAACTATTTCTTACAATTGAAGCTATCATCACAGAGTGGAATTATCCTTAAAGTAAAAACAGACATAGTAAAAATAAAAGTTTCGGCTGGCCGTTCAATTGGTCGCCTCAAAGAATATTACAAATTATATCAAAAATTAGAAATGTCTTATGTGTCTTTCGGACCTTTCAAACAAATAGTTGACAACTTATAAAAACTTAAACAGCTACTACAGCTGACGGAGAGCGCATCTCATATTTGCATATGCATGCACAGCAGCCCAACGTTCAGCTGGAGCGAGATCGCAATATGTCATTTCCTTCACCATCACCCGAATTTCAATGTGGTCAGAGTATGAGGCTGGCGGAAGCCTTTCGCTAATGGCAATTAACCTGTTCAGGATTTCAAAGTCATCTTGGATCTTTTCCATCAATGTTTTACCTATGAGAAACTACTCCATGTGTTTGAATTTCGAATGATCCGTTCTCATAGCTGAGATCTTCTTTTTGTAGGCTCCTTTGGGCAACAGCTCTAAATTGTCATCCCAAAAAGATGGAAGCCCCATTTCATTTAACTTACCAAATGAATTCCTGAAGTCCGCTACCTCCTTCCTCATGTCTTCTTCTTTGGCCTCCATGCTTTCCACCCGATCATACTTCCTCAAAAATCTTCGAGCCATGACAATTGTCATGATCTGGTTTCCAATGTTTAATCGGGCCCTATCTTCTTCTGACAAGTCATTTAAAAAGGCCACAGCACTTAATGTTGTTTCTTTGGGTTTTTGGGACAAGTCTTCTCTCGCGGCTACACATGCCGCCCAAGCATCACTAATCATTTTTTCGTTGAATATTATGAATTCTAAGTAGGGACAAAAAATATCATCCTCTTTATATATCTTATCCCATACCAAATGTCTACACCCTTTCATAGCAGCCTGTTTTGCTACTTGGCGAGTGAGTTTTTTATTCTGTTCAATTGACTCTTTCTGCTTTTTTCGGAGGCTATTTATCTCCTTCTCATGCTTCTTGTTTTCATCTTTTAGTTTCCACTTCCTCTCCTTTAACTCCCTTATTTCATTATCCTTTAGGCTAACATGTGACATAGCCTGTGCGAGATCATTAGTACTATCTTCTTCACCACCTTGATTCACATTGGTAGGCTGCATATCCAAACTGGACAAGTTACTTCTTAAGTCTTCGATATGCTTCTGTAGGCTAGTTTTCTCCCATCTCCAATTGTCCTTTTCTCTAGCCAATTTTAATATCTCTGCTTTGTAATCATCTAGTTCCTTAGATAAAACCTCTTTTTGTATTTCAAATCTAGACTCCTCGAGGGCTTGGATCAGCTGGATGTTAGGGACTTTAGCCTTTTCTGCAAATTTGAAATTAACTTTTCTTTATCAGTTAGCAGCTGCTTCGTGGCTTTTCCTCCTCCATCAACCCCAACAAGTTCAATTTGTAACCTTTTTACAAGTTGTTGCAGGGCTCAGTTTTTGCTCTTTTCTTGTTTCAGCTGATTCGCCAATTTCTTTACAACCACTTCCAAGTTATCACCTTTTAGTGCCGCTTTCACAAGATCAACAAGGATGAGATCACCAATCTGCTGGTGAAAATGGATTTTGTCAGGTACGGGTATAGTATCCCACCTGAGCTTGATCTCCTTTACTTCGGCATCTGTTGATATGGCAGGATTTAAGGTGTTGTTTTTCTCATCTCTACTAGCTACTAAGGAAGTCTTAGCTTTGGCTAGATTGATGGCTCTTGGCATCAGATCAAACAGCTTCTGGGTTGAGGCTTGCCTAGTTTGTTTATATTGCTCGTACAAATCAGCCTTACACAGGAATCTACTGGTGCTTTCCCCTTCCTGAACATCCTGAAATTTATATTATTTTATCTGAGCATCAGGGATTGGGAACCCCTCATTATTGGTATTCTCATTATCTATCGAAACAGTCAATTCTTCTTCATCTAGGGAAATTAATGACTCGACCTGAGTATTCCCATCAAACACCTCAGCTAGAGTTATCATCCTAGGTTGCTTGTCTTCACTTCCCATCTCAGTGTCCATATCCTGTATTTCCTCCAGATCTCTCTTCCGGCCCACTTCTCTGGTGTCCGACACCTGTTCTATATTATTCACAACATCAAACATTATGGAATCCCTTTCCTATACACTTGGTGTTTCTTTTTCCACGGGCTCCCATTGTAGTAGTTTCTACCCCCTGAGTGCCCTTTAGGGCTCCTTGTGTTCGAAGGCGCTCATGTTACACTCTTTTCTTCTTTTATAAATAGCGTGTAGGGGATCGTATTCAACAACTATGTCCTTTTTTAACCCCAGGGGTCTTATCATTTCTGTTAAATTTTCAAAATTTACTTCAATATGATCTAGGATCTTAACTGAGAGAACAACATGTACAGCATATCTACAGCTTATCAATCATGGAGACAATAATGCAAGCACACAAGAGACACAAAGATTTACTCGGGGAAAACCATAAAGGTGAAAAACCCCAATAACTTCCTCAGAGATAGATAGAGCAACGATACAACCCAAACATAAGAGATATCCTAGCAGCAAATCCTCCTCCTCCATAAGTGCACCACTCCTCCTTGAGTGCATGAGTGAGAAGTGAGTAATGAAATAGAGTGCCTCCCATACTCTATTTATACTTGACTTGACTTGCCTTTTACATAAATCATGTAGGCTCGAACTTAACCACATAACATAATGTTGACTGGGCCGACCCCCAATAGGGTGGTCTAATAACCCTTCGACCCACATGGCCAACCCCCAATAGGGTGGTCTAATAACCCTTTGACCCACATGACTTATACAGGGCCGACCCCAACAGGGTCGACTAATCACCCATCAAGTATAAGTTACAACATTTACAATATAAATGAAGACACTTCCGTATAGAGGAATAATACCATCTCTATAGGAGTACATACAACATATATGAAATACATTCCGAAGTTACATGTACATCAACACTCCCTCTTAACTAGGAAGGTATTTCTCAGCATAGGTCTTCTAGCACAAGTCTTCTTCTCTGGATCATCATCACTGGATAATCGTCATCGAGTCATCATCATCGTCACTACTACTGCTATCTCAATCAATCTCTGAATCTACTCGTCATAGGAAGTTCTATAGAGCCAGTCCTTTTTCATACTGGATGTAGGCCCACCACCTGCAGGTCTTCGTCATCACTGGCCATACTGTGGAATCCTCAGGACTTATTACGTGCATCACAAAACCTAGAAAGAGCATCTTGGGCTGTTACAAGCACACGGCTCTACCTATAGGATCTCCTAGAGCCATATTATATGTGACCTCACGACAAAAGCTCATAAGAGCATCCTAGGCTGTTACGAGCACACAGCTCTACCTATAGGATCTCCCAGGGCACTAATTACATGTGGTCACCGCAAAACCTCGCAAGAGCATCCCAGGCTATTACGAGCACACAACTCTACCTATAGGATCTCTCAGGGCACGAATTACATGTGGTCATGGAAAAACCTTGCAAGAGCATCCAAGGATTGATTATGGGCACATAGCCCAACCTATCGGATCTCCCAGGGAAAGATTATATGCCATAGGACAAAACCTCAAAAGAGCATCTACCAGATATCCAAGGGAAATGAATTGCATGCCATAGGAAAAACCTCGAAAGACTATCTGCAGATCTCCCAGGGCCAAATTATATGTCCTCCCAGAGAAAAAACTCGAAAGAGCATTTGCCAGATATCCCAGGGCAATGAATTACATGCCATAGGAAAAACCTCGAAAGACTATCTGCAAATATCCCAAGGCAATGAATTATATGCTCATCTGCACAGCCTGATCCATGGCCATAGAGTATCAACCTGATACTCACCATACATCATCCTGATGTACACATGATCATCCTGATCATCATCATTGCAACATCCTGCTGCATGTCATCTGGAGCAACATCCTGAAGCTCGTCATCCACGATCATACTGATCATATAATGCATCTACTTGATGCATACCAAGTATCTACCTGATACATATCATCATACATGATCCACCTGATCATACAATGTATCCACCTGATACATATACAGATACATGGTCCAAGCATCCAACATGATGCATACATACATATACATATAAATGATCCAACTGATCATATCTAGCATCCAACATGATGCATACATATAAAAATCATCCAACTAATCATACAAAGCAGAAACCAGAACATCATCCTGATGTTCATCATCCAGCGCTTACATCCACAGCCATGTGAAGGATCCTCCTTCTAACATGCTTGGAATGGCTTCAGCAAATGTGTCCATCACTTCTTCCTCGAAGTGTCCTCGATCTCAAGAACGCCAAGCCTCTCTCTGAAGTACTCGAACTTCACCCTGGCTAGTGGCTTTGTCAGCACATCGGTAATCTGCTTGTTCGTCGAAACATACAGGAGCTTCACAACTCCTCTCTGCACCATATCCCTGATATAGTGATATTTGATCTCTATGTGTTTCGACCTGTCATGAAACACTGGGTTCTCGGATAGCTTCACACAACTCTGGTTATCATAGAAGATACCAGTAGCATCCAACGGGAGATCAAATAACTCAGACAGTAGCTTCCGTAGCCATACTGCCTCACAACTAGCTGAACAGGGTGCAACATACTCTGCCTCAGCTGTGCTCAGTGCTACGCAGGACTGCTTCTTGCTAAACCAAGAGATCACACCTGATCCCATACTGAAGTAGCACTCAGATGTTCTCTTCTTATCTGCAGCACTGCCTGCCCAATCTGAATCAACATAACCCTGCAGATTAAACTTTTGATTCGCTTCATACTTGAGCCCATAATCCACTGTACCATTCAAGTACCTCAGAACATGCTTTACAGCAACCAGGTGAACACTCCTCAGATTCGTCAGGTACTAGCTCAATGTGGTCACCGCAAAGAAAATATTTGGTCTCGTGTTCGTCAGGTATATCAAGGACCCAATCATCTGACGATGCATAGAGACATCAACCGGCTCAGTTGAAGCATCACAAAGAAGCTTCAGATTCGATGTCATAGGTGTGGCCATGGCCTTGCAATCCATCATCCCGAACCTCTTCAGGATCTCTACTGCATACTTCCCTTGTCCAAGGAAGATTCCATATGCACTCTACCACACCTCCATGCCTAGAAAGTGGTGCATCATACCAAAGTTTTGCACATATATGACTCCCTGTCATGTGTCTCAAAACCGAGTGGCTGCTCCACATACACTTCTTCTTCAACTACACCATTCAAGAAAGCTGTCTTGAATCCATCTGGTGTATCTTCTATTTCATCACTTTTATATTTCTCTATGCGGCCATCTGCAGTATGCTTGATCTTGATAGATCCATATGGAAGTCATAACAAACTTCCCTTCAGGTCTTGGGACTACATCCCAAACATCATTCTTCATGATCGACGGATCATGGCATTCCATTTCTTCATCCCAGATACTGGGAACTTCAATATCTTCAATATCTTCAATAGATATCTTTGTTGCTGGAACAAATGTTGTAGTCCTTTTGTAGGTGAAGATATACGTTCTTTCCTACAAAACAGGTTAAATTGCATGATTAGAAACATCTCATAATTTTCAGAACAAATTCTTACACATAAAGAAATATGTCATACAGTCATGCAATTATCTTAGCCAATGCTTCAATACAACATTTATCCATATCCCGTAACTTTCTATATGCCTTCCAATCTCTACCAGAACATTGTTAAGAGTGTGCACAAATCCCAACATGTCAGCAAAGAGGTTTCATTCTAGATAAGTAGCAATGGAATGTTGTACAGTGCCATAGGCCACTTACCCATGCATATTAGTAGTATATTGTTCATCAATGCAATTATTCTAATATGCATAATACAAAACCTAATTCTAGGAACATCAGTATATACATTATTGAACAGTATTATTTAAGAAATGACAATTCAAATACTTATCTTTGTTTGTTCATTGGGTGGACTCCCTCTGAGTCTTCGCTTCCTTGCAGGAGCTACTGTAGTCCTAATTTGAAGTAGCTTCTTCTACACCTTTCTGTTGTGGAATGTAGAGAGATGGTCAACTCCCTCTGAATATCTGCATCCTTGCAGAAACCATTGGAGTGTACTCCCTCTTGATCTTTGCTTCCTGTATTACTTGTCCTTGAACTTATATTCATTCTCGATCCCTGTGCATGCTTGTTAGTATCATCATTGTGTTATCCTCTAGGTCTCATATGTAATCAAACATTCATTAGTATAATCTTAATATTATCAAAACACAATAATCTCAAGCATGTATAGTCAGGATCATTTCAAACACAGATAATAAACATTAGTGTATTCAAGGTTTCAGGGAAGTCTTCTTTTACTCATGCATATTCTTATTTGATCATAGGACTCTTTTGGTTAGTTAAATCATCAATCAAGATAAGAGATATAATATGCATAAAACCTGTGATTACTCAAACCTATACCTTGATGATTCTTCTGGTTAGTCATATCATTATCAACAACACAACAGTATAAGATCCTAACACAAGGTAGGATTCTATCTTGATATAGGAAAAACATACCTGGATTAGGATGCTAGCTAGTTATGTCTAACATACTCACGTGATGTCTTCTTGTTCTTCTTCAATGACTTGTGCTAGTAACTTGTATATCTCATAGGTTAACCATTATAAAACCAAGTTATACATACCTCGTAAATGGATCTTCTATGAGATCCATGACAATGGATGAATCTTTGTCCTCATGTCATCATGATCATATGTTCTTGAACCAGAACATGATTTGTCTTTCTTGTTGTACCTTTCATGTTAGTAGACAACATAAACCTCATACAACACCATAATGCATTAGTACAATCATAAGTGTCAACACCCTAATCAATGAATATTTTCTATCGTGCATTCATAATTTTATTAAGGTGATATGACAAGTCTAAAATCAAGATTGTACTAACCGTAATAACATGAAGGCAAACATACCATAAACTTAATCACGAACAAATCTCAAAACATACCTCGATGAGTCATACCTGTCGAGATCGCTTTTAATCTTCTTATGAAAGGCCTTAGCCTCATTTCCCTCTGAAACAGGAACTTCTTCACTTATGTAAGTGACCAATCCATCTTCTTCCAGGATTAACCCAATCCACTTGATTTGCAAGAAATGGATCTGGAGCTGGATTAGGGTTTGTCAAAGAAACCCCAAAAATTCAAAATTTGAATTTCAAACTTCCGAAAGGATAGAAATATGCGCCTTGATGAGCTGATCACGCTGGTATGCTCAGAATTTGAAAACTGCAAAGTTTCACTCCTCAATTTTTCCTTTGAAACTTCCGGATTCACTGGACGTGACGCCGAACTGGGGTTTGATGAAGCCCACTCTTCTGCCCCATCAAAAGGTTTGATCCAAAGCTCTAAGCTTCTATTTTTACGAGGAGCTTCCAACTGTGGTCACAGATTTCAAAAATTCCCATTTTTGCAGAAGCCCTAATTTTCCACTTTTCTGATCAAAGTACCAAACTAGGGTCTGATCAAGCCCGGCCTTCTTCCCAACCAAAAATTCTGATCTTGGTCTCTAAATTTCTATTTTGATGAGTAGCATCCAGCCGTGGTCTCTGATTACAAAAATTCCAACTTTCTCCGAAGCCCTAAATTTCAGAAGCCAAGAATGAAGGTACTCAAAAATAATTTTGTTTTGATAGAAATATGTACCTGATTGTTTCTGGTGTACCTCCAAAATTTTCGATCCACAGGGTCTAAAAATGTTTTCTGAGATAGCCCGACCTGTTATCTTTCCATCCTGATAGGTCTGACCTCAATTTGATTCTCTGAGAGAGAGAGAGTTATGCCAAGTGTCGCAACGTGACCTGTTTATGGGATAATACAGGAGAGAGAACTTGTACGGCATGCCACATGTCACTGTTTCAACTTTGACCTTTGAAAATTTTTCTTGAGATATCCCGACCTGTTATATTTCCATCCTGTTAGGTCTGACCTGAATTGGATTCTCTGAGAGAGATTTATTCCAAGTGTCGTAATGTGACCTGTTTATGGGATAATACAGGAGAGCGAACTTGTACGACGTGGCACGTGTCACTGGTTCAACTTTGGCCTCTAAACAATATTCCTGAGATAGTACAGTCTATGTACTACCTGTCTCTATTTACGAAATTTCATTTGGATCTTCCTAGCCCAAGTTATGACCTTTTTCCCAAGGTCACCTGATTTCGACTCACATCTGGAAGAGGCAGAAACCCTATATTGTATAGATCATAAATCACAAATTACAACGAATTAGAGGTTTTCCTTTGGCCTCAAGGTACATGAAGATTTAATATTCGACCTGTAAAGGTTTCAGATCCGAAAACTTTCCCAAAATGTATTTATAGAGAAAGTTCTATGATGACTAGTTTTTGCTATATCAAGCCCTAGCATCGTAATTGCAACAAGTGTCATACATGCCATATCATGCCTTCTTTCAGGCTAGCTCTGATACCATGTTAAATTTTCAGAATTTACTTCAATATGATCTAGGATCTTAACTGAGAGAACAACATGTACAGCATATCTACAGCATATCAATCATGGAGACAATAATGCAAGCACACAAGAGACACAAAGATTTACTCGGGGAAAACCATAAAGGTGAAAAACCCCAATAACTTCCTCAGAGATAGATAGAGAAACGATACAACCCAAACATAAGAGATATCCTAGCAGCAGATCCTCCTCCTCCATAAGTGCGCCACTCCTCCTTGAGTGCATGAGTGAGAAGTGAGTAATGAAATAGAGTGCCTCCTGCACTCTATTTATAGTTGACTTGACTTGCCTTTTACATAAATCATGTAGGCTCGAACTTAACCACATAACATAATGCTGACTAGGCCGACCCCCAATAGGGTGGTCTAATAACCCTTCGACCCACATGGTCGACCCCCAATAGGGTGGTCTAATAACCCTTTGACCCACATGACTTATACAGGGCCGACCCCAACAAGGTGGTATAATAACCCATCAAGTATAAGTTACGACATTTACAATATAAATGACGACACTTTTGTATAGAGGAATAATACCATCTCTATAGGAGTACATACAACATATATGAAATACATTCTGAAGTTACATGTACATCAACAATTTCCTCTCTCTGAAAAAGCTTTCTTATTTTCCACAATAAAAGGGCCAACTTTCCAGGGGTATTTTATATCTGTGCCCTTTTTGTACTGCAGGAACAGTGCTTCTTCCAAGTTCAGTTTCTTAACAAAGGAGGGCAAGATGTAGGGTTCCTTAACAAAGCCATAAAGCCTGATGACTGTAGCATCTTCCGAAAGGAACCAGTCCCCAACGGCTATTTCATCCTTTAACTGCATCATGGACTTCATTTCAGGCAATACTCTTGGCAGTTCCTCCCCAAAAATGACTTCATTGGTCTCAAGCAAAGGGCGAAAATGTGGGTTTTCCGCATTACTGTACATGATCATCTTCATGAGTTGTGTTTGGTATCTGAAAAACCTAGTATTTGGGAAATTCTCCAACTGTACATGTATTTTGTTAGCCAAAAATTCATCAAACTTAAGAGGCAGGATGAGTCTTGTATCAGATCTCGCTAAACAAATACTGATTCTAAAGAGTAGACTAAGCTGGACCTCGATTACCCATTTATCATCATCTAAACCTAAGAATTGAGCCAACAGTTAGAAGAGCAACTCGGAATCATCATAAAAAAGGTTGACGTCCAAGGGGTACGGTTTTTTGGCAACTTCAGACTGGGGATTTAGGCATGTGGCTAGGAAAGTTTGACGGCTTTCTGGGGAAATTTGGTGGAATAAGGTGACCACCAAATCTTCTGAAAAGCTTTCTGACTCTTTGTACTGTGGCTCGGGAATAAAAAATGAATTTCTTACAACTGACGCATCTAAATCACAGACCACTTTAGACCTGGGAGCATCCATGATTATCCTTGTGGATTCGGAGTAATTCACGGAGCACCATGTCACAAACTCGGGGAAAGAGGGTACTTGGTCCAGGCAGAAGTAAATAAAAGACGACCTAAGGAACCCATGTATGTCCAAACCCTACTCATGCAGAGCATCTAACTTTGTTTTAATCTCTGGGACTAAGAGCCGAAGGCATGGGTCAAATACATCGACGTCCCTATCTTCCAGGGACACCCTAACTTTACGGCTGGTAGAAGCCTATTCCTCTCCCATTTTATGACTTTAAAAATTCAACTTTCAAGAGAGAGGACAGTTACAAGGCACTACCTGTTGGTTGAGAAGCTTCGAGCAAGTTTCTGGAAGTTATGTCGCCTTCGCCGTCTGCCACGCACCAAGGAACCACCAGACTTCTACATTCTTCAAGAACAAATGTCAACCCTCGCGGTTTTGTCTTATATATATAATCGTGCCAACATAACCTCGGCTCATCTTCAATTGCTGTCTTTTGATATCCGCCATTGGTTTTCTCACGTGCCTCCTTGCTATCGTCAGATCAGCAGCCCCTTTATCTCTTAATTTTCTCGTCGAGTCCTCCGAGCCATCGGATCTAGTTTACTTTTCCATCCACACCGTTCTTCATGGCCATACTTCTCTAGAAGATAGCTTTGAATGCACCCAAAAGGTCCTTACCATGCTTTTCCTCCTCTATGTGACGGCTTCTGAAACTGACTCCTGGCAGGCGAGAAAATATCATCACATTCATCCCTCTTCTATCCGGTGCACTGCTTTCGGTGTGAGGGTCATTGATGCATATCCCTATAGCCTTCCGAACCATGGATTCTTTTACCAACCCATGCCATCGCATGCGCCTATTTTCACATATTGCCTTTAGGTCCGTCTCTTAGCGAAAATGCCTGCTGCTGACACCTAGCCGGTGGAGATGATTCATCGCACTCGCCTTTCCCTTATCTCCCTCGCAACTTAGCTATGCGGTATTCCATATAAGGCCATGGATCGGATCCCCACGCCCAATCTACAGCGTAGATTGGCTTGGTGTTTAGCTTCACATGTTGGGCTAGTGGACTATAGGCTATAAAATATGCTTCTTGTTTATTCATACCCATACTTCAACATTTTCTCATTCTTCGCACCTCTGGTTCTCCTTAGATCATTTAGTCCTTCCCATTAGCATTTAGTATTGGAGCATGGAGGATATCTCAGTTTTCCATACTAGGTACATTTTGACCCACCACTCCTTCCATTCAACTTCGTATTACAGAAAAATATATAGGTGCTAACAACTGGCTCCATCGGGATGCTATCCTCCCTGTGAGGTAGCGAAGAATTCCATATATTAAGTTCCTGATCCATTGGGAGGCTCCTTCAAACCCTATACGGATACTTCCCTTTAGAAACTGAGGATCATACTTTGCAGCATATCTGGGCTGAACCCCTAAAAATGGAACCGTGGCTCCCTCTTCCTGACCTTAGGGTTCTTATTTTTTGGGATTTGAAGCTCTCAGGTTCGCACCAAAAATAAAACCTCATAACAACTATAACAAATAGAAAATATACATATGTACAAGCTATGGTACATGGGTTGCTCCTCTAGGATGGATAGTTCTTTAAGTACTTGCCGTTGACCGGTCCTCCAGACCAGGCAGATCCATCTTGTTTTTCTAGGATAAAAGAATTTAATCCTCGATTTGCTGTGATAACAAATGGCCCCATCCACATATGGTCAAATTTTCCGTGTTTATCTTCTCTAGGAGTGTCCCATTTTAGGACCAGATCATTTATCTGGATCTCATCTTCTTTAGCTTTTCTATCGAAGGCTTCTTTCATCTTTTCCTGGTGCCCCTGCACTTTGTCGTAGGCTTTCTTCCTTAGCTCATCTAGTTCAATTATCTGGTTTATTCTCCTCTGCATATGGTTTGGCTCTTCTTCCATCCCTTGCAGCAACCTCATAAAAGGAAACCCTAGAGATGTCGGGAACACCACCTCGGCTCCATAAACCAACTAAAAAGGGGACATCCCAACGGCTCTTTTCGTGCTTATCCTATCATCCCATAAGGCATATTTCAGCTTTGTATGCCAATCCCTTTTATTCTCTTCCAATAATTTCTTTATGATCCTTACTAAGCTTTTGTTGGAGGACTCTACTAGTCCATTTCCCTGTGGATAATATGCTGTAGAATGGTTCAGACTGATATGGTATTTGTGACAAAAATTAATCATCTTCTTTGAACAAAAGGCAAGTGCATTATCGGTCACAATCTTTTTGGGCATCCAAACCTAGATAGAATGTTGTCCTCCAGGAAATCCATGATAACATTTTCTGTTGCATTTCTGGTGGCTATAGCTTCTATCCATTTGGTAAAATAATCAGTAGTTGTTAGTATCCACCTATGCTACCCAGAAGAGTTAGGGTTTATTTCCCCGATGAAATCTAGTCCCCATTGCTGAAAAGGAGATTCTACTATGACTGGGTGAAGGGGTAGTGAGACAAATTTCCTTTTTCCTTCAAAAATATGACATTAGTGACAATCCATAGTGTCTTTATATACATCTGTGAACATGGTAGGCAAATAGAAACCGGCTCTCAAGATGTTATTTATTGTCACTTTCCAAGAATGATGCCCCCTACAGTCTCCCTTATGAAATTCTTTCTTAGTATGCCTAGCTTCTTCCTCCAATAGACAATTTAGCAGCACACCTCCGGGGTCTTTCCAGTATAAGAACTGATTCATTATACAGTATTTTGCTTCTTTTAATTTCACAGCTCGGGACCTACTCTTGCTTAACCCTAGGGGAGCGTGTAGATTTTGTAACACATAAACACTGTCAGCATACCAAGGGGATGCAACAAATTCTGGATTTATCTGTACTTCAATTCCTAGCCGCTGTGGATGTTCTTCCAAAATATTCATCTGCAAGGAATCACAGTTTTTCTTGGTCATCAATTTTGCTAATCCCTGCACTTTCACTAGCTTAGTAGGCTTTATCTCTAAGTCATATTCTAGTAATATAGAAATCCATTTTTCCCTTCTACCTTCAGGATCTGCTTGGGTAAGAATACCTTTCATAGCACTATTTGGTACATGGGCGATGATGTGTGAGTGAAGTATGTAAATCCTGAAATCCTTTACCGATTTGATCAAAGCATAAGCCTATTTCTCCATAATGTCATACTTCAACTTTGCATCTCTCAGCACCCTACTGAAAAAAGAAATTGGTTGTTCTGCATTCTGTTCGTTCTTCTGTAGCAGCACTCCTGCCACTGTATGCTTAGAAGCATAAGAAAAAATCAAAAAATCTTTCGAAAAATCGGGGCTGGCTAATACAGGAACTTCAGTGATAGCACTCTTTATTCCCTTGAAAGAATTTCTAGCTTCCTCCATCCATTTTATTTGATTTTCCTTTCTTAGCATATTAGTGATACTCATCATAATCTCAGTGAAACTAGGGATGAATCTTCTTAGAAAACCAACCTGCCCAATGAAAGACTGTACCTATCTTTTGATTCTTGGTTCTCCCACTTTCTGGATGGCATTGACCCTCTCAGGGTCAATATTGATACCTTCTTTGGATATGATATGTCCCAAGAGTTTAGCTTCTCCTAAATCAAAATGAGATTTCTTAGGGTTGAGGGAGATACCATATTTTATTCATTTCTTAAAGACTCATTCTAGGTGTTTGAAATGCTAGTCATTAGACTTTGAATACAGCATTATGTCATCCATGTACACCACTACGAACTTATCCTTTTCTTCAGCAAAGGCAATATTCATCGCCCTCTGGAAAGTGGCTCTAGCATTCATCAATCCAAAAGGCATCTTAGCATACATGAAAGTGCCCCATGGAGTGGTGAAAGCAATCTTTTCTTGATCCTTTGGACTGACTTTGATCTGATTATACCCTGAGAACCCATCCATTGTAGAAATCCTTTCTGCCCCAACTACCTTATGCAGGATGTGCTCCATTTTTGGTAGTGGGTAATTGTCCTTTAAGGAGGCTCTATTCAGATTCCTAAAATCTATATAGATTCTAATTTCTCCATTCTTTTTCCTTACAGGAACTAGGTTGGCCACCCATTGAGAGAATCTCAGAGTGACAATAATCTTTGCGTTGAACAACCTCTTGATCTCCTTTTCTACTATTGGTACCTGTTGAGCCCAGAATTGGCCCTTTTTGACCATCATTTATCACTGTCCCTTACCTTGTCTCATACCAATTACCTTGGCAATTCAATTTATTGTCCTTATATATTCCCCAATTTACCAAGGTATGGCCGATTATCGTTTTATTGTATTAATACTTATGATTGTGATGATTTAAGCTGTGCATCTCTTAATTCGTGCTAACATAATGCAAATTATGAAGGTAGTAAGATAAATGGACTGCAGGAAGATCGGAGCTGAACAAGTCACGGAGGAAGGGA
Source organism: Larix kaempferi (assembly GCA_027924585.1). Lineage (NCBI taxonomy): Eukaryota > Viridiplantae > Streptophyta > Pinopsida > Pinales > Pinaceae > Larix > Larix kaempferi. The sequence continues at coordinate 100,813 of BSBM01002398.1, read as the reverse complement.
CGTCCATTGCTTAAGGAAGGTTCCTTGGGGCTCAATTCGTCAATCAAGGCACAGTCGTGGCAGGGCAGCTGTAACATAAAGTTCTATCTTAAGTATGTCGCTGCTCAAATCCAGCTGTGAGCTGGAAGGACCGCCACTCTTGGGACAGTTGATAACTCCTCTTATATTTGGATATTTCAAGTTCTGCCACGCATTGTAACAGCTAGATTATTTAGGGCGCCTGAAGATCATAGATCTTCATGGCTGCCCAATTATAGGTTTAGATGTTGCAACTGTATGTATAAATATGTGGTATTACCTCGATCGAGGGGTTGGACAGCAATTAATTAATTCATCTTGTATTAGCAGTCAAGCCGAAACTATGTACTCATCCTTCTGTTAATATAAAGAGTTGTTTCTGAGTTAAAGAGAGCGTTGTTCAACCAGCATCTCTGTGTGAAGACTGGGCCCGTCTTCCACAGAGATTGCTGTGTTAATTTAGGATTTCATCTTTCTGTTGTGTGATGATTTGATCTTTCGTTTGTACGCAGCAGCAATATTCATTGTGTGGATTTCTCAGTAAATGATTTAATCGTGAGATTGGTGAATGGTATCAATAACAGTCGACTGAGTCAGGTTTGTTTTATGTAATTCAATTTCTGTTCACACTGTTGTGCTCATCCTACAGCTGAAACGTAATCCCAGAAGCTCCTACGAATTAGCTTTCCTGTTATGTGTTGATTGATTTATATTTTGCAATTCAGTATCTTAGAACAGTTGCTTCAATCTCCTTTATTAAATTCTAGAGTAATGTTCAGGTCATGCTGCATGATTCCCAGCTTGATTTCATTAGACAGTTGATTATTTTAGGATGCAATTGAGATTTCCTTTCTGCAATCGTTGATTAGATCTGATATTCGTTTTGCTTGATGCATAATAGAAAAAGGATTGTAGTACAGCAGTTAGAAGGCAATTGGGATTGCGTAGATTCTTGGGATGAACATAGATGATAGAAGATAAAAGTATTCACTTCTAATGGTTTGTGTTTAAGCATATATTGTGCACTTGTCCTTTGAAATAAAAAGACTTTCTCGGGTTGACAATAAATTTCATACGCTCTGTGTGTTGATATTTAATTATCTGCAATTAGAGTGCTTGACATTTTGGCGCCGTTGCCGGGGAAGGATAAAAATTAAACACTAGTCATTAGTCGTATCTGATAAATTGCTTTCTGTCAGTCTTTTGGTTGTTTTTGAAATGATCTGCTTCGCATGAATACGACGGGGGTAAAACGCGATCACCTCCCGACCCCCAAAACCCCACAAATTACTAACAGTACAGGTGGTTCGGGTCGTGGTCGAGGTCCACCGCTGGGCAGAAGAACATTCATTGACGACCTTGTTGACAAAACTGATTCAGCTGTCAGATCTCGTCAACAGGGGACTCCTATCAAAAGAGGCCCTACTGATCCTGGAGCGTTAGCATCAGGATCTACAGTGGAAGATACAGGAGCAGCGGTGATTTCTGCATATACTCCTGCTAAAGAAGGAACAGCTGATTCGGCTGTTGCAATTGAAGAATGCGTAGCTGCTACAACCGAAGAATACGCAGCTGCTGCAACTGAGGTAAGGGATAAAGGAACAAACGAAGGAGAAGATATAGAAGAAAAGATGAATAACAGACATGAGAATGAAGAGGAAGAAGCAGTGGTACAATACCATCATGAAGATAATTCCCCGCCAGAAACTATGGCTACATTGCAATTCCCAATACAGCAGCTCGAGGGGACAGCTCCTATGAAAAACATCTCACCGTCAGTATTACCCCGCTTCCATGGCAGGGCGGCAGAAGATCCAGACGAATTCCTGTTTGAATTCGATATCCTCTATCGCAGCTATGATTATGTCACAGATGCTCAAAAGTTGAAGCTTTTTCCTGCCACCCTGAAGGACAATGCATTACGTTGGTTCATGAGCCTTGGGGGAGGAACTGTTGCTAATTGGAACAAGATGAAGCAAGTGTTCCTGGAAAAATATCAAGAATATTGCAACACCAGGGACAAGAGGGAGGAGTTATTCAAAATGGTACAGAAGGAGGACGAAAGCTTGGAGGATTTTGTAGAGAGGTTGCTGTACAATGTGCAGAGAGCTGGACAGACGAACATGGGACTAGATGTGCTTAAGATAATCCTGCTTCGAGGAATCCGGGACGATTGTTTAGACATGCTAAATTTATTAGGAAAGGGGGATATCTCTAAAGAATCTTTTGAGACAATTGTGGAATTATGTAAGAGATATTCCAGGGGATCTTCTAGGCATAATAAGCAGCATAAACGAAATAACCTGGAACGTGATGTCTTCGACAGAACTCAGAAGTCATCCAATGGGGGAGCTACACGTGCAGAGATAGGCAATCTTCTTGAAAACTTTAAAACAGAAATGATGAGCTCTATCTCTTCAGAGATTGACGTCTTGAAGGCCAAGCAAATACAGGCAGTGGAGGATCTCACACTAGGGGTGTTTTGTCCCCGATGTAGAAAGACTCATCCACTGAAAGAATGCCCCCTTGACAAAGTTCAAGTATGTCAATTGTGCGAGCTGAATCATGATATGAAAGAATGCCCCACGCTGCCCCAAGTGAAAGCTGTTCTGCAGGCATCAACTCCAGAGGTGGATTCAGCCTACTTTATTGCACAGAAGAAACCCTGGCAGCCCCGGAATCAAGGTATGTCTCCCGATTCATTTCCATTTTTGAATAATTTGAATAATTGGAATACTAATATGCAAAACGTGAATACACAATTCCCTTCAAATTATGCTCAGTGGAATTCTCCTCAACCTACGATGCAAGGTTATAATTCATGGAGTCCTTGGACACAGCCACCTCATCAACCTACTTCATGGTCTCCTGGATGGAGGAACTTCCATCCTGGGAATCAGTTTCCTCAACCACCTCCACCTCAACAGTTACCGTATCCTCCATATCCTCAATTTCAGCAATATCCTCAATACCTACCTCAGCAGTCGCAGCTGCAGCTGCAAAATAATCCTGTGCCTAACATACCAATACGGCCTCAGCTGCCTGCCCAACCTAACCCTAACCCAAATAATAAAACAGTCCAGCAACTGGAAACTCTCAATATGCCAGCCTACTCTCTCTCCCCTGTACCTTGTAATGACATTCACTTACGGTCTGGGAAGGTAGTAGAACGTGTAACTTCAGAAAATATTCCACCAACTGTGTATGACAAAGGAGAGAGTTCCCAGCATCCTTTTGATCCGGTTCCTATCATTGAAGATGCTGAGCATCCCTCAGATGGGAGGGCTGAAACATTGAACGATGAAATGGATAACACGCAGCCCGCCCAGTTGGTAAGGCAACCACCTTACCCTGAGAGATTGATGCTGCCACAAAGAGGGGGGCAACCTCAGTTCAATCTCTTAGGAGAATTGAAGAACCTTTATGTTAAGATTCCCCTTTTACAAGCTCTTCAAGATGTACCTATCTACGCTAGAACTGTTCGGGACCTGTGCACTAAAAGACCGGGAAGGAAACCCAGAGATCCTCCTACTGTTCATGTTATAGGGAATTTATCCGCTTTAATGACTGGAAAAACCCCTGTAACTAAGTATGAGGATCCCGGCAATCCTACTGTCACTGTACACATAGGACAAACGCAGATACCCAACGTACTAGTAGATTTGGGAGCTGCGATCAATGTTATAACGATGGAGACTGTAAAGAAACTCGGATTCACCAATATTAGACCGACCCCTACTATCTTAGAACTGGCAGACAGATCTACCATCAGACCTGAAGGGATTTTGGACGACCTCGTTATTTCAGTAGACTCGTGGGAATACCCTGCCGATTTTCTGGTATTACAGCCAAAATCACAGCTGGGGGGACATCCATTGATTTTAGGGAGACCTTGGTTGGCTACAGCTGATGCTTGCATGAGCTGTCGATCAGGATCTATGACTATATCTGATGGCATGGAAACCAAAAATCTTACCCTGTACCCTCCAGCAAGGCCGAGTCTAGAAACTGAAACCTCCCTTTGGATAGAACAAGAAGAAGAAGAAGATGTTCAGCCATTACTAACAATAGGGAAGGCACTAACTTTCAAAAACGAAACAGAAGACGATGCCATTAATAATTTCATTAGCGAACCTGCTTCTGTAGACAAGGAAGTTTATCAACTTCTGAACAGTACCCTCGGCAAAGAAGAACAAGAACAGCTTACGGAGGAAGCGCTAGCCAATGACGCAAATATAATCCCAGTATTGAAAAGCTCGAGAAGTATTCCTATTGAGGTAGAGCCTGGAAGAACTTTGAACATCAATCCTGCTCTCTCCTCAGAAGAACAAAAGCGCTTAACCAATCTCTTGAAGGAACGTAAGGGGGCATTCGCCTGGGAGTATACAGACATGAAGGGTATTCCTTCTAGTCTGTGCACTCATCATATCTATATTAAAAACGACTCCCGGCCTGTATGTCAACCCCAACGACGCATGAACCCCAATCTGAGGGATATAGTGAAGGAAGAAATCCAGAAACTCTTGGAAGCAGGATTCATCTATCCTATTTCAGACAGTGAGTGGGTTTCCCCACTTGTGATTGTACCCAAGAAAAACGGTAAATGGAGAGTCTGTGTCGATTATAGGGAACTGAACAAGGCTACACAAAAGGATCACTTTCCTCTTCCCTTTATTGACCAGGTACTTGATAACTTATCTGGGAAGAAGTTCTTCTCCTTCCTGGACGGATTCAGTGGGTACAATCAAATCCAGATTGCTCCAGAGGATCAGGATAAGACCACCTTCACCTGCCCTTGGGGAACGTTCGCTTACAGGGTGCTTCCCTTTGGGTTGTGCAATGCACCTGCAACGTTCCAAAGAGCTGTGATTGGCATATTTTCTGAATTGGTAAATGATAGCATGGAAGTTTTTATGGATGATTTCACTCCTTATGGCAGGGATTTTGATGAAGCGTTGGAAAATTTGAAGAAGGTTTTAATTCGCTGTGAACAGGCTCGCCTCTCACTGAGCACTGAAAAATGCCACATGATGATGAGTGAGGGGGTGGTATTAGGACATTTCATCTCTACTAACGGTATTCAAGTTGATCCTTCAAAAATTAAGGTGATAAATAATATACCAACCCCTTCAACTCAGAAAGAGGTGCGAAGTTTTCTGGGACATGCTGGGTATTACAGGAGATTCATAGAAAACTTCTCCAAACTTGCTTCTCCTTTGTTTTCATTGTTAATGAAGGATGTGCAGTTTGCATGGAGTACAGCATGCCAGACAGCATTTGATAAGTTTAAAGAGAAACTGTCCACAGCCCCTATTTTAAGGGGACCTAATTGGACCATACCTTTCCACATTTCTTTAGATGCTTCTGATACCGCCATTGGAGCAGTACTAGGACAGCAGGATGGTCAAGTACCTTATGCTATTTATTATGTGAGTAAAAACTTAGCCCCTGCTGAACTAAATTATACTGTTACTGAAAAAGAATTTCTTGCTATTGTTTATTCTATTAATAAGTTTCGGCATTACATTACTGGGTATCCTACATTTGTGCATACTGATCACTCTGCCATTAAGTATTTAATGAATAAACCTGTCACTAATGCCAGAGTAACCAGGTGGCTTTTATTATTACAGGAATTTGATATTACTATTATAGATAAACCTGGAAAAGAAAATGTTGTTGCTGATTTTTTATCACGATTTACTAACAGTGATGACAGTTCACCTGTTGAGGATGCTTTCCCGGATGAACATTTATTCGCACTCTCAGCTCATTCACCCTGGTATGCAGATGTTGCTAATTATTTGGCTGCAGGGAAACTTCCGCCACATATGTCTAAACGAGAGAAAAGAAAAATTATTCAGCAAAGTGCCAGGTATTGTTGGCTTAAAGGCCATCTCTTTTACACAGGACCTGATCTTGAAATTAGAAGATGTGTAAGGGAAGATGAGATCTTTCATATACTGAAGGCCTGTCACGATGAACCTTGCGGAGGACACTTTGCAGATAAAAGAACAGGACATAAGGCGTTGCGGATGGGCTATTATTGGCCGACACTGTTCAGAGATGCTAAAAAATATGTTCAGTCCTGCGACAGCTGCCAAAGGATGGGCCAACCTAATAAGACAGACCAGATGCCTTTACAGCCCCAAGTGGTACTAGAACCGTTTGATAGATGGGCATTGGACTTTGTTGGTCCTATCAACCCTCCTTCCAAACAGAAGGTTTACATCTTGGTGTGTACAGACTACATGACTAAGTGGGTAGAAGCTGTAGCTTTGGCTAAGGCAAACGACCAGGCGGTGATTGATTTCCTGTACAGTGAAGTTTTTACCCGTTTTGGAATACCAAAGGAAGTAGTTACCGATGGAGGACCACAATTTATTTCACATCAATTTGAATCCTTGCTCCGGAAGTATCATGTGCAGCACAAGATAACTTCACCTTATCATCCCCAGGCCAATGGTCAGGTGGAAAGCACTAATAAGGTTATCGAAGCAATCCTTACTAAAACAGTTAAAAGCCATCGAAGGGATTGGGCTGACAGACTTCCAGAAGCACTGTGGGCATATCGCACGACTTGGCGCAATACCACGGGCTTTTCTCCCTATGATCTGGTGTATGGTAAGAGTGCCATCTTTCCAACTGAATTTGAGATCAAGACCCTGAAAACAGCCATTGAAATGAACCTGGATGTAGCAGAAGCTCAGAAAAGAAGATTGAATCAATTGAATGAACTGGATGAGAAACGATTAGCTGCGGTAGACCAGACTGTGCTACTTCAGCAACAGAGATCTAACTGGCATGACCGATTCATCAAGAAGAAAATCTTCCATGAAGGAGACTGGGCACTACTGTACGACTCTAGATTCAAGAAAGATTTCAAGGGGAAATTACGCACAAGATGGCTGGGTCCATATTTGGTTGACAGGGTATTTGACAACGGCACTGTTCGCCTGGTCACCATTGATGAAAACCGTATGCCATTACTTGTTAATGGCCACAGGCTGCGACTGTATCGGAAGCCCATTTCGAAAGATGCATTCATTTCACAGATTGCTGCTGATCCAAACTACCAATTGGCACCAGAGCAGGAACATTTTTCTACCTTTACCAAATCTTAAAATGAAAACCATATTTGCTGTACATAAATAATTTCTTGCTGTAGCGTATAATTGTCGTTTTCTTTCTTTCTGCATTTGATCTCTTTGCTTGCTGTTGTCTTTTAAGAAAAAAAATTTCAGGGAAGCGCCAGGAGAATGATCAGTTTGGGGCCCATAATGAAAATCTCTCTGTGCCGTCCTTGTGTTTTAAAAAAAAAAAAAAAAAAAAAAAAATAAATAAATAAATAAATTTCGGCAGCTGCAACATATTTTTCGGCAGCTGCAACATATTTTCCAGCAGCTGCAACATATTTTTCCGGCAGCTGCAACATATTTTTCCGGCAGCCGTATATTCTCTTCCGGCAACCGTATTCTCCATTTCCCGGGAGCCGTAAATGCCCTTTCCGACAGCCGTCAATCTTTTTCGACAGCTGCAACTTTTGCGGCTGCAACATCGGCAGCTGCAACATCAGCGGCTGCAACATCGGCGGCTGCAACATCGGCAGCTGCAACATCAGCGGCTGCAACTTCGGCGGCTGCAACATCGGCGGCTGCAACTCCAGTTTCCTCGGCTGCCACCTCATCTTCCACGGCTGCCATCTCATTTTTCCGCAGCTGCCATTTCATTCACCAGCTATGGCCACCTCATCTTCCACGACTGCCATCTCATTTTCCGCAGCTACCATTCCATTTACCAGCCACAACCGTATTCTCCATTTCCCGGTAGCCGTAAATTTTTCCCGTCCACCGTCAAATCTTGTCCGATAGCTGCAACTCCGGCAGCTGCAATCCCGGCGGCTGTAATTTCGGCGGCTGCAACATCTTTTTCTCGCAGTCGCCACATCACTTCCCGGCCGCCACCTCATTGACCAAGTCACTTCCACACCACAGCTGTCATTTCTTTCCAGCGGCTGCGACATATTTCCCATATTCGAAAAATCTTTTCCCGCCAGCCGTAAGTCTTTTCCGACAGCCGTAATTTTTCTCGGATATTGTGAATCTTTTTCCGGCTGCCACAAATTCTTTCCCGATGGCTGTAACTTCTTTCTTGTCAGCTGCAACAAGCTTTTTCATCCGCCGTGTGATCATTTCTTTGGCAATTTGCAGTGGTAACTCCCATTTTAACAGAAGGATTGTTTAACTTGCTAATTATGACGCTGATTCAGCCCAGTCCTGCCGGCGAACTCATCATTTCAACCCGGAGGATGCGACGCCTTGTGTTTTACCGGCGAAGGAAATCAGTGCCTTATCCGAGTCATCATGATTCCACGTCTGATTGTGCACGCGTTCGGCTCCACGACGTCACCAACTCCATGCTCCACCAGTTTCCGCAGCCTTCCGACGCACAGTTTTATGAGGTATGGCTTTCATTTATCACGTGACTAAGTATTGATATCATGTAAACGAGATTGGCCGTACCTTCACTCGTACCACCATTTAGATCTGATTGAACCTTTCCCTCGTACGACGTAATACTAATAACTGCCACCTTCCCCAATTCGGCATGAAAATTTTAAACTCCTCTCTGCGCTTAACTTTCCGAATTAGTTCATTCGCTCAACGTCTCCGCTCAACGATTCGTGCATTCTCCACGCTGCAACTTCTATTCTGGATCCTGTACTCTGTCGAAACAGCAGTTCTATCTTGCAGCCAGGACCATGGGCATTCCAGTTCGCCATGAACCTTTCAATACCCGGGAACTTAGACGGAATTTGCAGGTTCTGGCCATTTTTCAAGCCGCTGGCTGGGTCGAGTTCTTTGAACGATTGGATGGATTCGACCGGGACGCAGCTCTGCAATTTGCATTGAATCTCACTAAAACACACTCCACGGTGTGGGGACTGTGTATAGATGTTTCGGAGGTCATTATATCCGAGGTTACAGCTATCCCATTGGTGGGAAAACCTTGGTTTAACCGGCGAGTTCCTGCAACAGTTGCACGGGAACAATTTTTACTTCCAGGGGAGCAAGTTGAAGCATCCAGGAGAGGGATTGCATTGAAGTCACTGCCGCAGCCGTGGGACCAGGTCGCTATCTTCCTCAAGAAGTATATAACTTGCGAAGGAAGATACCAAACTGTGTACAACTCTGAACTTCCTTTGCTTTCTCATCTCCGTCATGGCATTTTGTTAAATATTCCATTTTATCTATTGCATGATTTGCGCCATATGGCAACATTCGTTCAATCTGCAAAACACCCATTATCCTCCCTCACACACCATGGCCTCATTAAGTTAATTATTATGAGAACCCTGGCCAAACATAATATAACATGGGAGCAATTCATCACCCGGCCACAGCAACCTGTTCCCTTGAGGGTTATTCCATTACAGCAATTACCGGTTCCGCCACAACAGGAGGACCGGAGTTCCTCCAGTGAAGTTGGGGGGAGGGATGAAACGGAAGAAGAACCACAGAGGGCACAGGCAGGACCATCCGGAAGGGATGAAACGGAAGAAGAGCAACAGAGGGCACAGGCAGGGACATCAGGGGTTGACAAAACCACAGAGGAAGAACAGCCCGAGGCACAGGCAGAGCCATTTGAAGTATATGAATCCCCAGCACAAGCAGAACCAGTGGGGGATGACACTGCATCTGAAGGAGAGCGAGGGGAAGCTCAAACAGAGCTGCCAGGGGACAATGTAGATGAAACCCTCACGGAAAACCTAGATAACAGGGCAGCTCCGGCAGCAGAAGGTGAAATTGGAGCAGCATCAAAAGCTGCGACAATGGAACCTGAAGATGACGGAGCTAGAGCAATGGAGGACGACATTGAGCTGGTCACAATCGAGTCTTCACCGGAATGGGCAGGAGGAGCAGCTGTGATTGAAGAAGAACAGCATGGGGGGCAGGGAAATGTTCCTTTGACTTCAGTTTTGCCTCCCTATGTTCCAGCTCCACGAGAAGAAACACTACAGAAAGGGAAGTCACAAAAGAAAACGCCGCAGAAAAGGAAGAGGACCACCAATGAGTTTGATTTAGTAGCACCAATTAGAAGGAAGCGAACTCGGTCAATTACAGCAGCAGAGGCAGCTAGAACAAAATGGGCAACCTTAGAGACACAGGTTGAACCCCCAATCCTTACACCAAAACCGAGGGATGCTCCACGAAGGCCAGTAGAAGAAGAGCCGGGAGTTGAGGGACTCTTGTATGAGAATGCAATGCTGAAAGAGGACCTCCAAGCACTTAGAAAGGAGCTGGAATCATGGAAGGAAATCTGCCAAAAGCAGGGTGGAAGAAAGATGTATACATTAATAGAGGCTGCAGACCAATTGGAGGAAACAGCTTCTGCTGAAGCTGGAGAAAAGGATGAGCGAATACTCTGCCCCACCTGTGGGGAGATCTTTGAGGAAGCAGGCCATAAAATTTTACTTAGCACCTATTCAGCACAACAGCTTGCAGCCACAGAAGGGAAAGCAGTGGAGAAAGAGGATGCTGCAACACAAGAACCAGCCCCTTTAAACATCCTTGCTGCAGCTGCTACTTCCCATGATGCAGAAGTCATAGAACGGATGGGAGAAGAACAGGGAGTGGAGGATGCCCTGGAAATTTATAAGGAAAGTATGGCAATTCCAAAATGCTCCCAGGACATAGAAATCATAGAACAAATGGGAGAAGAACGGGAGATGAAGAATGCTCTGGAGCTTATAAAAGAGTATGGTGAGACCCCAGAGTGTTCTCATGACACAGAAATCATGGAGCCAAAGGATACCCTGGAGGATAGTGAAGAATTTTGTGCTGTAACCCCAGAACGTTCCCAGGACACAATAATTTTAGAAGGGGAAATGGGAATGCAGGACAGTGACAAGTTGAAACAGGATGCTGCAACACAAGAACCAGCAATCCTGAACTTGACCGTCCAACCGACTGAGCAGACAGAAGAAGAAGCCGGGACAGAGGATATTCTGGCATTCAACGATGAACTCTGGGTGGTGACCCCAGAAAGCTCTCATGATACAGAACTCATGGAAGAGAAGCTGCAGCAAAATAAAGATGAAGCTGTAAGCCAGGATGTTGTCACACAAGAACCAACATCCTTGGATGCTGCAGCAAGAACCCCTGAACTGCAGTTGGAGTATAACCCGGGAGTAGAGATCATTCCTGATATACAATGGAGTGATGATGAACAGGTACAGACACCCTGCTCAGGTGACACTGAAATCTTGGAGGAGGAGCTGCAAATCGAAAAGGATATCCAATCCCAGCAGCCAATTGACAAAGAAGACACTGTTACACAAGAACCAGTGTCTCCAAAAGCAATAAAGGCAGCTGCTGAAGAAGGTTTAAGGGATGTTGCTGTTACACAAGAACCAGCAACTCCCTTGATAAGATTAGATGCGCTGGAAGACACTGTCCCACAAGAACCAGTGCTTCCACCTCCTACAGGTATTATTGAATTGGATTCAGATTGAGTGTGTCTTTTCAACTTCCCCAGGCAAAGCATAAGAGAACTGCAGATATTAGCAAGTAGCAGGGGAAGGGGAACAGTAAAGTTGAGAACTGCTGGGTTGCTCACAGAAATTTTTCAAAAGGGATAGAAGGGATGCCTGATTTATCTACATTCTTTCCTCTTGCCTGGACAAGGTTCAGTACAATATTCAGATGCAGGTTGTTGCATGAGGACATGCAACAGGATAGTTGGGGGGAGATGTTGAGCCCAGAATTGGCCCTTTTTGACCATCATTTATCACTGTCCCTTACCTTGTCTCATACCAATTACCTTGGCAATTCAATTTATTGTCCTTATATATTCCCCAATTTACCAAGGTATGGCCGATTATCGTTTTATTGTATTAATACTTATGATTGTGATGATTTAAGCTGTGCATCTCTTAATTCGTGCTAACATAATGCAAATTATGAAGGTAGTAAGATAAATGGACTGCAGGAAGATCGGAGCTGAACAAGTCACGGAGGAAGGGACGTCCATTGCTTAAGGAAGGTTCCTTGGGGCTCAATTCGTCAATCAAGGCACAGTCGTGGCAGGGCAGCTGTAACATAAAGTTCTATCTTAAGTATGTCGCTGCTCAAATCCAGCTGTGAGCTGGAAGGACCGCCACTCTTGGGACAGTTGATAACTCCTCTTATATTTGGATATTTCAAGTTCTGCCACGCATTGTAACAGCTAGATTATTTAGGGCGCCTGAAGATCATAGATCTTCATGGCTGCCCAATTATAGGTTTAGATGTTGCAACTGTATGTATAAATATGTGGTATTACCTCGATCGAGGGGTTGGATAGCAATTAATTAATTCATCTTGTATTAGCAGTCAAGCCGAAACTATGTACTCATCCTTCTGTTAATATAAAGAGTTGTTTCTGAGTTAAAGAGAGCGTTGTTCAACCAGCGTCTCTGTGTGAAGACTGGGCCCGTCTTCCACAGAGATTGCTGTGTTAATTTAGGATTTCATCTTTCTGTTGTGTGATGATTTGATCTTTCGTTTGTACGCAGCAGCAATATTCATTGTGTGGATTTCTCAGTAAATGATTTAATCGTGAGATTGGTGAATGGTATCAATAACAGTCGACTGAGTCAGGTTTGTTTTATGTAATTCAATTTCTGTTCACACTGTTGTGCTCATCCTACAGCTGAAACGTAATCCCAGAAGCTCCTACGAATTAGCTTTCCTGTTATGTGTTGATTGATTTATATTTTGCAATTCAGTATCTTAGAACAGTTGCTTCAATCTCCTTTATTAAATTCTAGAGTAATGTTCAGGTCATGCTTCATGATTCCCAGCTTGATTTCATTAGACAGTTGATTATTTTAGGATGCAATTGAGATTTCCTTTCTGCAATCGTTGATTAGATCTGATATTCGTTTTGCTTGATGCATAATAGAAAAAGGATTGTAGTACAGCAGTTAGAAGGCAATTGGGATTGCGTAGATTCTTGGGATGAACATAGATGATAGAATATAAAAGTATTCACTTCTAATGGTTTGTGTTTAAGCATATATTGTGCACTTGTCCTTTGAAATAAAAAGACTTTCTCGGGTTGACAATAAATTTCATACGCTCTGTGTGTTGATATTTAATTATCTGCAATTAGAGTGCTTGACAGTACCAACTTAGGATTTATTCTTCTCAACTTCTGTTTGAAAGGTTTTTCTCCAGGTCGAATTGAGATGGAATGCTGGATTATTGAGGTATCATACTCCTTTAACTCTTCATATATCCAGGTGAAGGTAGCAGAATACTTTTTCATCAGATCAACATACTGCATTTTCCTCTTGGTCTCCAATTTTTTTGACAACTTTACCATCTGAGGTTCCCCAACAGAACCCAAATTATTATCTTCTACTGTATCCTTGGGAGGTTTAAATTTGGGATTCTTTGCCACATCATTTTGGTCAAAGAGCTTTTCTAGAGGTATCAGTCCTTTGGGAATATAGTTTCTTTTTAACTGGACAATGTCTTTACCTCCTAGAGTGTTCTTCCAACTCCTATTTCCATTCTCTTTGCCATCTGACTGCTCCTGGTCCATAGACCTTCTACATTCTCATTTTCTATATCGATCTGAACATTCACGAACTCATGAGATAGTTCTAAAAACCTTCTAATTTGTAGGTCATCTTCAAACACTTGCCAATACTTGGAATTGTCTAGGATGGATGGCCTGTTTATCACTTCGACCTCGTATTTTTCTTGGGAAAAAATGGGTGTTTTAAAACCTCCTGCAGTAGTGGCTAGGGAGTCAGGTACTTGATTGTCACATCTAAGAATTTCCCAGATCTTATGTTCATCAAAAAAATTCCCAAACATGTCCCAAACTTCATTTCTATAAGCTCTCATCCTGGGGTGCTTTGCCTGATAACTATCGTTCACTTGGTTCACCACGAGTTCTGAATCTCCAAATACATGTACTCTCCTGGCTCCCAGATCTTTCAGAGCTCTCAGTCCTAAAAGTAGAGCTTCATATTCAGCCACATTGTTTGTGCATTCAAAAGTCAATTTATAGGATAAGGCCCTAGATTCTTGGTCTTGAGTGTTGGCTCGGTTTTGCATCCAGGCTTAGTGCTATGGCCACCTGCTAACTAGTAGCAGCAGTTTCAATAGAATTAAACATGAAACTAATCTAAACAAAACTAATCATGGATCTATGCAAGAATATAAGCAAATAATGGAAATATTTTAAAAACAAGAACAAGAAAATGTGAAAGAATAAATTTATATTTAAAAATGGGGCAAGCTAATGCTTGCAATAGTAATACCTCCAATGGTGAAGGTTGATGTAGAGAAACTCCCAAGATAAGTAGCTCCAAGCTCCAAGAGGTCTCCTTCTCCAAGGTTGCTTAGAATGGCCAAAATGCTCAAGGGAGATTTCGGCAGCATGAGGATGAGATAACGGATGGATGTGAAATGAGGAGCCCCTACCACCTTTTTATAGGTTTTGGTGGTGGGGAATACCATTTGTGGTTTTGTGGAAACCAAATGGTATTGACCAACATGGTTTAGGTACTTTTCCCTCCTTTTTCCTTTTTTGAATAAAATTAATATTTTAATTCCCTTTTTAATATTTTGGGAATTTGGACCCTTTTTGAGGATTCTTTATGCTTTTCAGGAAAAATAATCTTTTTGAGTGGGAAAAAGGGGTGTACTAAGGTCTTTTGGTGACCTTTTGTTGGTTTCAGAGGCTCAGATGGTGGAAAAGTGGACAAATGGGTCATGTGAATAAGGGAATGAGCTAGTGAGAACTTTTTAGGTGTTAACAGATTGCGCCCTGATGTGTGAGGGAAGGAGCTCATCGTATGGCCGATAGACATCATAGTTCTTTTGTATTTTTTCTGGGGTTTAGGGAGAGGAGAGACCGGTTGGAGACTGGAGCCACGACCCTTGGAAGCTGTAAAAACAAAAAATATTACATGGCCTCAATATGAATGAGGTATAATCTCTGATAATGGATGAGGCGGGCATTCCCATGCTCGTATCAAGACATATACATAACAATTAGTCCCAAGAAGAGGGATCTAATACATAAAAAAAATACTGGTACATCATAATGGTCCAGGGGGGACATTATTTTGGGATATACTCCTGATCATAACTGATCTCAATAACTGATACACTGGAATAACTGATGAACTGTTGGAATTGAAGGTGTCCAACATCTGTAGGGACGTAATGACTGTGAGCCATCTCTGGTAAGTATCTGTAATTGTATACTCGAGGGAGTATAAAACTGGTGTACATTTGAATACTATCGCCATACGCAACCCGGATATCTATAGGAACAGTGTAACTGGTTGTATCCATAGGTAGACTCTCAAATGTGGAGGAGTCAGAAGGTATCTGGGGTCTTCGACTAATAAGTGAACGAACCGATGCCCTGTGCGAGTCTCAATGATGCGATCAAGGTGTTGAAGTCGAGCATGCGAGAAACAACCATTTGGAGAGGCACAGAGGACTCTTCTCGAAATGATTCATAGGCACTCATCATAAATGGTGATGAGCCCAAGACACAGGGACCTCTAGGTCTATCCTCTGGAATAAATTTGGTTGTCGTCGACAGAGGGAGACCAGCAACTAACAAGGCAATGATGTTTCTTGATAGGAGTGCGAGGTGTAGAACTGAAGTGTGGTAGTACTAATGGTAGGACTGACATACTTGTGGGGATGGGAAGTAACTGGGGTCATATAGTGGGTAGACTCAAACTTCCTTTGTTCAGAGCATGATGACATGGTTGACCTGGCAGCGTAGGGAACTGACTTGTAGGTGTGGGGATCATTGCCTTTATTGACTGAATGGTATATATTGACTCTAGGGGGGAGGACGAGCTGATAGGTTCTATCGAGGGATTTTCAAGGTGACTTACTGCAGAATACTCTGAACAAAGGCGACCAATCATGGGGAAGCTGTCATATGAGTAGATGTGATCTGTCGTGGCGCCAAGAGGAACCATTGGGTCCTTCTTCATAGTTTTAATGAGCTCCAAGAAGGGATAAAAGTCTGCTTTGAGATGGTACTATCCTGTGGATTTGTGAGCCCAGGACTGTTCATGCTCACTGGTGCTTTCATTTTTAAGGAGTCTGAAAGCGATAAGAAGACTCTGCAGTGGTTATGACTACTGTCCTGTTTGTTTTACGAGCCCAGGATGGTGATTGCTCATGGTCGCTTTCATGTTTAGAGAGTCTGAAAGCGGTAAGGGGACTCCATTGGTGTTTCTTTTTCGTAAGTTTAGTCTCCAAGGCCCGAAAAAGCATAAAATGATGCGGATGGAGAACTCTTCTAGCCGATGTGACTAGAGTATACCTTTTTCGTAATTAGTCTACGAGGTCCGGAAAAGGGGTAAACTTATACCAGGTAGATGCCCTTTTAGATACATTTAGTGAGCATGAAAGGAAGCAAGATTGCTCGACGATCTTTTCATTGTTTTAGGAGTCAGAAAAGAGCTTAACAGAAACTCCCTAAGTGCCTTTTTCGTAAAAGGGATTGCTCGGCCCGAAAAAGGGATAAAAATATACCGAACAAAAATGGATAGATGGGAGCGAGAAAACGTCTCAAGCGTCATCATGTGTGTGGGATACTGGATCTGGTGACATAAAGATTCTCACAAAGGGGGCTGCGGCCGTTGTGGCACGCAAACCAAGGCAATGAGAGGGCATTTTTGAAAAAATGGCCAAAAAGTATGGGCGTGAGAGCGAGATATGATCTCAAGCATCATCACGAGCACGCAAAACTGAATCTGGGGATATAAGGCACGTCGAAAATAGAGAATGGCCGATGTGGCACGCAAATCGAGGCGACGAGGGGGGCATGGGAAAAAATGCCCGAAAAATCTAGGCGTGAGAGCGAGAAATGATCTCAAGCATCATCACGAGCACGAAAAACTGAATCCGGTGATATAGGACTCGTAAAAAATGGAGAACAGCAGATGTGGCACGCAAACCGAGGCGACGAGGGGGGCATGGGAAAAAATGCCCAAAAAATCTAGGTGTGAGAGCGAGAAATGATCTCAAGCATCACCACGAGCGCAGAAAACTGAATCCGGCGATATAAGACTCGTCAAAAATAGAGAATGATGGATGTGGCACGCAAACCGAGGCAACGAGGGGGGCATGGGAAAAAATGCCCCAAAAATCTAGGCGTGAGAGCCAGAAATGATCTCAAGCATCATCACGAGCGCGGAAAACTGAATCCGACAATATAAGACTCGTCAAAAATGGAGAACGGTGGATGTGGCACGCAAACCAAGGCGACGAGGGGGGCATGGGAAAAAATGCCCAAAAAATCTAGGCGTGAGAGCAAGAAATGATCTCAAGCATCATCACGAGCGCGGAAAGCTGAATCCGACGATATAAGGCATGCCAAAAATGGACAACGGTCGATATGGCATGCAAATCGAGGCGACGAGGGCGCCCAAAAAATGGTCCCAAAAATGGAGCTGGTGAAAATTGGAAAAGGAAAGAACTGTCAAGAAGTTCTCGTTGCGCTGATTCCAATGGTACCAACGGTTTGAGAAACAGACGTCGTATGAAACCGGAATGGCGGTTGGAAAAATGGTGGAATTTCTATAAATAGGGCGTGGGGCCCATATGATGTGTCATTGTTACGTGCAAGTTTGGTAGAGCAGTCAGAGCTATTTCTTGATTTCTGGGAGATTTCACCGTTGGTTTTCGATTCTGCAAGTTTCAGGTAACTCTATTTGCTTTAGCCTTTTCAATTATGTCTTTTTTGTTTGGCGACGGGCCTCCGAAGGCCGTGAAATTCCACGTTGACCTTCCAACGTGGAATATCGCGGGTTTTGGGTCTCTTCCCGCGATGAACCGTGTGGGTTTTAGGCTGACAGTCGCGATGTTCATTGCGATTGTGAGGATGGAACCCGCGATGTTCATCGCGAGTTCATGGGAGATAGTCGCGATGTTCATCGCGACTGTCTGTCAAAAATATGCGATGTTCATCGCGGGTTTTTGACTGGAGGCCGCAATGATCATCACGGGTTTTAGCATGGAGGCCGCGATGGTCATCGCGACTTTTGGTGGAAAAGCCGCGATGGGATTTTTTCAAAAACATTTGTACTCGGGCTAAAAATTTCTTCTGTTTTCTGGCAGGATGTTGAGGAGACCATTGTCCTCATGGCGAGAGCAGGAGATCGATGATGATCTGATGGAGAAGATTCAGACTGATCTGGGGGTGCGACAAACTATGGCTGTGAGCGGACTTTTGAAGTTCGCTCAGATCCCACCTATTCGTTCAGTGAGACGGCTCCTGAACAAGCTGGTGAGTTGGTCGGTGCCGGCGGAGGGTGCTTTCATTATTGGGGGTGAGAGGTTAGAGATCACCCTCACGGATGTCTATTTTCTGACTAGGTTTCCTCGTTTGGGGGAGGTGGGCGATCTCTTGCCGAGGATCACGCCAGGTGTAGATATGGAGGACTTGTTACAGACCTTCTGTGTTGGTGATGCCGTTTTGCAAAACATCTCTATTAGTCTGCGATCCCTACATGAGTGGGATATGCGAGCTATTGGGGCATGTGTTCTGCGGATATTGGGTGCTGCTGTGCCACATCGTTTGTCTGGGGGACAAATGATGTTGGTGGATTCTGTTCTTCGGGGGACTTACTATGCCTGGGGGCAGATGTTTCTAGCTAGTGTCTGGAGAGATCTGGACAAGGCCAGTCGAGAGGGAGGAGAGTTTTGTTATGCGTCCTTTCTTAGTTGTTTTTTCTTCGAGCGGTTGCCGACCTTACGACCGCGGGTACCCATTCGTGCTGGTCTTGTGAGTGAGCCTCGCATGATGCGGTGGGGGAAGATGATGCCTCGTGGCGGCGGTGGTGTCCGCGGTTTCTTTATGGTGTATTTTTATGAGCAATGGGAGCAGATGCCCCTGCTGATTGAGGACTACCCCTATGCCAGCATGGACTATCGAGGCGACCCAGATATGCCTCGTGCCCCAGGACAGGCCTGGAGTTTAGACGATATGTTTTGTGTTTTATTTTATACTATATCATGTGTTGTTTGATTTATCATCGATGATTATAGTTGGATAGAATATGATGGCTTACTTGCTTTGTGCAGATGTGGGTCCAGTGCCACCGGACGACTACGTGGTTCGTCAGGGGCGAGCGATGGTGGTCGCTCATCCACCTGCAGCGGTACCACCTCCGCGTGGTGGAGGATTTGCGGCTCGTGGGTGAGGGGCTGGCCCTCGAGATGATGCCATAGAGGGTGTCAGACAGACCTTCGACAGGATCCTAGCTGGACTCCCCGAGGATGGTTGGAGAGACCTGGATCGGGATATTTTGGAGGGTTGCTTCGGTGCGCCACCTGAGTGGCGGTCGCTCTTGTTTAGGACAGGGGTGTTTGTGGTGGAGCACAGGGGCGGTGGACGAGATGATCCAGCAAGGCCGGCTGAGAGGAGGATACGTCTGCGGGATGATCCAACAGGGCCGACAGAGTGGAGAGTTCGGGCTCGTCATGACCCGGCGGGGCCCGCGGAGGAGGAGCCGGAGGAGCCTAGGGATCCTGATGAGTAGATGATATTGTATCTACTCCCAAATGCTGATGAGCATATGGGGAAGCATTTTTGTACGACTGATGTATTTTTTGTATATCGGGTGCTGAGGGCACCTATGACATGTTGACTGTTATGTTATATATATATATGTGTATATATATTTGGATATATTGTCGTGTATGCACATGGATGCAGATTTTGTCTTTTGTATATGCCCGTGGAGGCACATGTTTATGTACGTGGATGCAGTATTTTGTCTTTTGTATATGCCCGTGGAGGCACATGTTTATGCACGTGGATGCAGTATTTTGTTATTTGTATATGCCCGTGGAGGCACATGTTATGCACGTGGATGCATATTTTGGTTATGACATGATGTGATTGGTGTGCCAGTCAAGGAAATTGTTGGCCATATGGTCTGCTACACTATTGAGGTGTCTTGGGACATGTGTGAACGAAATGGATTCAAACTGTCTAACCATTTGTTTAGTGCGTAGGAATTTTCTGAAAAGACAGGGATCGCGTACCTGGTAATCATTGTTGAGCTGGGAAACCAGGAGCTGTGAGTCCAAGAAAACGTTGAGGTGACGGATGCTCATTTGGAGAGTTGTGGCCAGGAGACCGGTCATGGCATCGTATTCAGCTTGGTTATTGGTGGCGGCACCTAAACATATTCCGTCAATGTGAATTAACTCACTTGAAGGGGAGTATATTACCCAAGCTGTGGAGGCGAGATTGGGAGACCAACTGATTGCACCATCAGCGAAATCGACATAGCAGAGTGGAAGAGGATCCATCTGTGGTCATGCAGAGAAAAACAAATATTTAGGTTTTTTTTTTTTTTGAATTTTTTGTGAGGAAAAAGAAAGGAAGCTTATACTAGAATGGACGGTGGTGTCTATGAGATTCTCTATGGGTAAAATTGTTTAAGGTACAACCCATTGCGTGGGTTGCGTAGGGGATTGCCTTCTGAATCGGTCAGAATGTATGCCCCCTGCCCGAGGCAAGTGTGTACGATGTAGGGGCCTTGCCACATAGATACAAATTTTCCCTTTCCGGTTTTGTCTTGGGCTTGATCGTAAGCGAGGACAAGGTCTCCCTCAGAAAAGGTTCTAGGGTGGACATGTTTGTCGTAAGTTAGTTTTGATCGTTGTTTGGCTGCTTCCATGTTTTGAATAGCTGTGCGTTGATCTTCATCGGCCTGCTCTAGGATTAGTAAACGTTGCTCAATCAGGGAAGTGTCTGGTAGGAGTTCAACGGCGATATGTAAGGCTGGAATCTGACACTCGATAGGGAGGAAGGATTCAACACCGTGAACTAAATGGAAAGGGGTAAAACCGGTGGCGGTTTTTGTTGAGGTGCGGTAAGCCGATAGTGCCGGGAAAAGCATGTGGTGCCAATTGGATTTGTGTTTGTCTACAGTGCATTGGAGAATGGTCTTCAAAATTTTATTGATCGCTTCGACTTGGCCATTTCCTTGGGGATAGTAGGCGGAAGAGAAATGGTGGTCAAATTTCAACATGGTTCATAATTCTTTCAAGACGGCATCTTCGAAGTGAGAGCCGTGGTCAGAGACTAGTTGCTTCGGCACTCCGAAATGAGTGATAACATGGTTGAAGAAAAACTGTGCTGCAGTGTCAGCCTTGCAATTGTAAGTCGGCATGGCTTCCGCCCACTTGGTGAAATAATCTATGGCCACAACGATGTGTTTGTGACCGCCGGCTAACGTGGGGTTGCAGTCGAGGAAGTCGATGGCCCATTTGCAGAATGGTCCAATAGTGACGACTGGATGAAGGGGGGCGGGGGGGGTTCTTGCTTTGGGAGCAAAGAGTTGGCAGTTCTGGCAATGCTTGACTGCGGTGATACAATCAGTAAACAATGATGGCCAAAAATAACCTGCCCGAATGATCTTCTGGGCGGTGGCCATGCCAGAGAAATGGCCTCCGCAGGCACCGCTATGACAATCATTAAGGACTTTTTCTGCCTCACTATGGGATAGGCAGCGGCGTAGGATGGTATCAACGCCGCGTCGGTAAAGTACATCCCCTAACAAGAGGTATCGGGGGGCATGGTTTCGTATGCGATGGCATCCGTCACGATCTATGTTTGGTCGAAATTTTTGCGTGCGAAGGTAAATCAAATTGTCTCTGTACCATGGGTCGTCAGATGAAATGATGAAGATTTGTTTGTCAATCAGATCCGTTTGGATAGCGGGTGATGACGAAGAGGACGGGAGGTCGGTGATGAGGTGAGCAAGCACGAGGGCTTTGGTGCTTTTAGGAGTTCTGAAAGTAAGGTCATATTCCTGGAGGATAATGACCCATTTAGCAAGACGACCTTGTAGGAGCCGCCGGGTTAGGAGATAGACCATAGCGTTGGAATCGGCCACAACCGTGGTATGACTGAGTAGGATGTAGTGCCGCAATTTTTGTACGGAAAATACTATAGCTAGGGCTAATCTTTCCTCGTATGGGTAACGTAGGGGTGGGCCAGACAAGGTCTGGCTGACGTAATAGATCACATGCTCTTGGTGAGAGGCATCTTCTTGGACCAAGACTCCGGACACGGCATGTTCAGATGCCGATACATAAAGGGTGAAGTTCTTAGAGAAATATGGAGGGGATATCATGGGGGCTTGTGTGAGAGCTTTCTTGAGGGCTTCGAATGTCGTGTCTGCTTGTTCATCCCAAACAAAGGGTATGTGGGTACGAAGTAAGCGTAAGAATCCGTGGACTTTGGTGGCGTAATCAGGAACGAAGCGCCTAAGGAAATTGGATCGCCCTTGTAGACTCTAGAGCTGCCGAAGCCTGCAAGGAGGGGGAAGTTCTAAGATGGCTTTGACTTTTAGGGGATCAACAGTAATTCCGTCTTGGGAAACAATGAAACCCAACAACCAGCCTACCAGAACGCAAAAGACACACTTGTGTGGGTTCAAGCGGATTTTATATTTGCGACAACGCAGAAAAACTTACCGGAGGTCGTTAAGGTGGTCTGATCATTTTCGGGAATGAGCTGTAAGGTCATCAAGATAGACTCGCAGGATATGGACCAAGTCGTGAAAAGAATAGGTCATAGCTCGCTGCAAAGTGGCACCAGCATTTTTAAGGCCGAATGGCATGACGCGATAGGCAAAGGTGCCCCATGGGGTGGTGAAGGCAGTCTTGTACTGATCCTCCTTGCAGATGTGAATTTGGTTGTATCCGGAAAACCCGTCCATGAAAGATAGGACTTCATGGCCCGCACACTCATCAATGAGTTGGTCAATGAATGGCGTGGGGAAATTGTCTTTTGGACACGCGTGGTTTAAATCACGGAATTCAATGCATACTCTAAGGGTGCCTTGCTTTTTGTTTACGGGAACGGGGTTCGACACCCAGGTGGTGTACGGAATAGGATAAATGAATCCTGCTCTGCGAAGTTTCTCGACCTCAGCTTTAACAGCGGGGAGTTTGGAAGGATGAATGGGTCACTGTTTCTGACGAACAGGCGGTACCTTAGGCCATGTATCAATGTGGTGCTCTATAATGGCGGGGTCAAGACCAGGCATTTCGGTATAGGACCAGGCGAAAACATCCCGAAATTCTTGAAAAAGCTTTTTATACGCTTGAGTTTCTGCTTGAGTGCAAGATACGCCCAGCGAGATGAGCTCAGGTTTCCCTGGAGTTGTGGAAATATCTATTTGTATAATGGGGGAAATGTTGGACATGTTCCCTTCTTCGAAGGCATCCGGTGCTGGGATGGGGTCCTTTAACCAATCGACCTTAGTGGGTATGAAATCTTTTGATTCGATCGATAGCTGGTTGGATGCGGTGGATGTGGATGCTTCTGGGAGGAGGTACGAGCGATGATGCATATCATCCCAAGGGTAGTCGGGTTCAGTAAGTGTCTCCAAAATTTGCTCATCAGTATTGAAGTAGTTAGACCATAAATCAAGGGGTTCTGGTTTGAAAGTTGTTGAAATCATATATATTGTATTGACTTCTTCCGACGAGGATGATGGCGGGGGGTAGATCTCCTTGATGAGGGGAGGAGATATCTCCAAATCGACGTTGTTTAACTCGTACAATGCTGCTCTATAGTCTGGGAGATCAGGACAATGGTGAGAGCAGTGGCCGTACACACTACATATGGCACAAGGATGGTTGGTGCGTAGTGATCTGTCGCGAGGCTGAGGAGGTGGCTCTAGTCTAACTACTAGGATGCTGATGTCATCGTCTAACATATTCATATGCTCCTGGAGCGTTGGTAACTATGGGCATTGATGAGTTGGATGGCCTATCTCATCGCACAACGAGCATTTAGGAGGAGATCGAAACACGGGTGGGGGTTTGACTGCCTTAGGAGGTGGTATAGTAGTGTACGGTTGTGGACCTCTGCCCCCAGTGGGCTTGAAGAGAGGAAGAGGATTCGTTGACGATGAAGGGATTGTGACACCAGGAGGAGGTTTCGTTGACGCCGAAGGGATTGTGACACTAGGAGGAGGTTGAGTAGTGGTAACAATAGGTTGTACCGGTTGGAGGATGACGTTTGGTGTCAGAGGTGGAACGGGAGAGGGAATGTACCACACGGGTAATCCCAAGGTTAAACTGGGGAGACTACGGGTAGCCATAACCGGGGAACTTACCACGCCCGAGGGAGGGAATAGGAAGGGGATAGTGTGAATAGGTGTAATGCCAATGTGACTAGGTACCAATGGTTCTTTAGGAAACAAAGGCGGTTGATTGTTCGATGTTTGTAGATTGTGGGAAAGAGTACATAGGTCAGATACGGCGGTCGCGGCTGGCGGAGGTGGAATAGATTGAAAGGTTGAGGTCATTGGCGTATCTGAGTAAAGTCCGGGTCCCACAGAAGAAACAAAGGAAGTGGTTGCACTAGAAACAGGTTGTTCAACCATGGGGAGAACATTTTCGGGTGCTGCAGGGGCATTGGGATCATAGTAGGTGAGTTGGTCGATTTTAACCACGCGTCCCTCATGGGGGAACATCATGGTATGAAAAATGGATGAGGCAACTGCTTTCATGGCGTACATGTAGCTGCGGCCAAGTAAGAGGTTATAATCAAGTTGGGCATTAATGACCTCTATATCGATGAGCACAGTTTTACCACCCAACTGGACGGGGACATTGGGTAGTAGACCTTGGGGTTGTGCTGACCGGCCGTCGTAGGCCCGCAATGCAGTGGTGGATTGTTGGAGAGTAGGGGATCCCAACTTTTTCCAAACAAATGTGGACATGACGCATGTAGAGGCACCCTCATTGATGATACATCGATGGATGACAAGATTCCAAATGGGAACGGAAACTTGGACTACTATGGTGGAAGGTAGACGTGGTTCGGACTGGTCCAAATCAAAGGTCATCAATTTCGAATCATTTGGGTCAATCGCCACAATGGCGGACAGTAAAGTCTTGCGCTGCGTAGGATAGTTTTTCAAGACTTCTAACGCAGACATGGCTGCGGGAGACTGAGCTAAGTCATCGACAATGTTGTAATTTGACGCAGCCCGTGTATTGGGGTTGTTGTTGATACGACGAAGTAGGAAGCGAGGTGCTTTAGAGGCGCCATCGAGTGGAAGCGGGGGTATACGTAACGTCTGATCTGTGGGATGAGCGTTAGTATCTTTATCGGTGGGGGGGGGCTTCGGAGGCAGAGCCATACTGGTTCCGACGGGTTTGGATGTTGACATCGACAGTTGACATCATTAACAAGTGGTGTGTACCTGAATCAAACATTGGTTGATCAGGAGTGGCGTAAGTGATTTGTTGTGGTGGCACGTTGCCCTGTGGGGGAGCTAATGGCTGAGTGTTCACCACTGCTTGTGTTGGAAAAGGGTTTTGTAACACCAAAGGTTGATGTTGTGGTGGTGGAGGGTTGGGTGGTGGCTGAGGAGCCGCTTGTCCTTGATGATGGGCATCGTCAGTCCAGATTTGTCGAGCTCGCTCCAAATGTGGGAAAGCATGTGTATAGTGGCCATAGACCCCGCAAATAGAACAAGGATGGTTTGTTCGCAAACTAGGGTTTTTGGCTTGCTTGGGCAGCCGATCAAGGTTCTGATGAGCAGGTGCCACGTTATTATTTTGTGGAGGATGGGGAGGTTGTGGACCTTGGTTATGGTGTTGGTTATTGCCGCAGTTACGTCCTCTTCCACAGTTTTGTTGCCCACCCTGGTTGCGTTGGTTATTTTGGTATTGGGGCTGATTTTGTTGTGCATATACCTGTCCTTGAGCAGTAGGGGGATTTTGGGGAGCCGCAGGTGCAGGAGAAGTTTGCGGTGGATAATATGCTGGTGGAGCTGGAGGTGGTCCAGCTACCTGTTGGGGTTGTTGGTACCCCTGAGTTGTTGGAGGTGTGAGATTAGCTGGTGCAGCTGGCTGTGGGTAATGCATCTGTTGTTGTGGGAACTGAATGGGGTTCTGTGTGGCAGGTTGATTATAGTATGTAGGAGGTACATATGCCAATGGTGCTTGCCCATAGAAATGTTGTGGACAAGAGGGTCCATGAGTGTGATGGGTCTGGTTTGTAGGAGCGTAAGAAGTTGTCGCTCCGGAATTGGATGTAGCCCTAGAAAGGTCTGGGGCGTGTATGGTGCTTACCATGTTGAAAGGCTTAGCTTGCGGTGTGATTTGGCCAATAATGCCATCAGCGGCATGTGATGCCCCCGGTGCGTCACCGCGTGAAGAGTCGCCTCGTGGGGCGTCTGGTATGATTGTGTATAGATAACCCGACTGGGCGTAAATGAGATCAAACTGTTGGGATTTTAGGATGGCCTCTTCTTCAGACTGGGGTCTTTCGGATGCCACATACTTCGAAATGAGAGGGAGGAGGGATTTTAGAAACCAATCTAAGAAGATACGGTCGTCTAACTTGATTTTGCAGAGGCTTTGGCGTCGACGCCACTCATGAATGTGGTCAGTGATGTGGGTGGCCGTGGTTTGTCTGCAAGATAGTAGGATCTCGACGCCCGCATCATAGCGGACAGGTAACTGAAAGAACTGCAGGAAGGTCGAGGAAAGGGAGGTAAAGGTGGCATGTGTCCCATGGGGCTGCTCGATATACCACTTGGCTGCAGAGCAAGTGAAGGTGCACTGTAATAGACAGAGGCAGATAGAGTCGTCCACTATGGAGTTGGAGGAACACCATAGATGGAAGGACATGATATGGTTCTAGGGGTCTTCACCTGCCTTACCCTCAAACTTAGGGATGTCGGAGGGGAGTTTGGTGGGCATGTGAGGCCACGTAGGATCGTGTCTGATAGGGTCATTAGTGAGCCTGGCTAAATCTGGCAAGTTCAGACTCGCCATATATGGTAAGCTAGCAGATGTAGTGACTGGGACTGGGACATGCCTAGTCATGGTGGTATGATGTAGGGGTCCAGCAGCGCCTAAAGGTATGCTAGGTATCGAAGGTATATGTCCTCCAATAGGTGTGGTCTGATAGGGGCCAGCGCTTCCAAGTGCAACATGGGTTACACTTGGGTTAGGAATAGTAGTGGCGATTCCTGGAATCTAGGTTGTGGGAATCAGAGGGGGTGTGACCCCTATGTTGGGCATACCCATAACAGGTGGTGGCCCTATGTTGGGGATTCCTATAAGAAGAGGTGGCCCTGTGTTGGGCATTCCTAAATGTGGAGTGTTGCCCATATTGGGCATACCCAGGGGGGTGGTTGTTTCCATGGATGGCACTGCAGTAGAAGGGTCTGTAGACGTCTCTCCTATGGTGCTAGTAAAGAGTGGATCAAATGGTGTTCCAGACATAATGTTGGTTGGGAATAACTCTATCGGGTTTTTGGATTCTGCCTCTAAATCAATTGTGAAGTGAGGCGTGTCAGAATCGGATGACTGTCTAGTTAACCGACGATGTGTCGAGTCAAGGGATAAGGCTAGGCGTCGGTGACGTGGCGATCCAAGTAGACTAAACTCTAGGAGTTCTCCCTGTAGACGACGAGAGCGTCTAAATTTCTCAATGGTGAGAAAATAAGTTTTTGTGAAAAAATCTGTATGTGGAAAATGGTAATGTATAAAAAACTCAAAACCCTAATGCAACCAAGGGTGCAAGAAGGGGAGTAAAAATGAAGGCTCTCAGGCCAAAAAATCAACCTCAAAAAAGGCACTTATTCTAGCAGTTGTGCTACAATAAGTGGAGGGATGCAATAAATGGTCAGAGTACCAACATGCAAACAGCTTCTAGAAAAAATAGGTGTAACTAGACCAAAGGTGGGTTGAATCATGCAAAGACCTAACTAAAAGTATTGTGAATCAACAAACTATATTCTCTGCAAGGTGATGAAATCCAAGTCAGACAATATTGAGTGTTAAGTCCACGGCTAGATATCCCCCTACCGGGAGGGACACCAGGTAATCAATCCTAAAGAATGGCTACTAGGATACTCCGTTCATGACGCATCGAGAAAAGGTAAATCTGCCGTTTGGTCCTTGATCGCAATATCCCAATACAGGAATATCCCGAGAACTGCGAATGGTAGCCCTTCGGTTACTGAATGGATTTCGGTATTCCACTCAGGCTTCCGGAACCATCCTCGCGACTTCAACCCTCCTAGGGGAGAGGCCTTTCGACAAACCGGTTGTGACCGCGCCAATAAATACTAAGAGATTTTAGCTCCCTAAATGGACAACTTCTATGTCTCAGATGTAATAACTGAGGGGTGTTATTGGAACACCTATCCCCTCAATACTACCTAGCTACAAAGTTCTTTTAGTGTTCCCCAAGTGGGGTTAAAAGTGGGTTGAAATTAGGGTAAGTTTTAAAGCTCAGTTCAATTAAGTGTTTGATTGGGTGCACGTGTGGTATTTTAAACTGGAAATTGAAAAAAGTAAATGCTAAGTAATCAAAAAACAAAGGATCTTTCGAAAACAAAATTTTTTTTTATGACTTTTTCAATAAATGGAAATTAAATGCTTTTCAAGGACTATTCGAAAAAACAAAGGATCTTTCAAACAGGAAATCAAATCAGATAACTTTTTTAAGAAATAAATGGATTTCTTTTTCAAGGAAATTGCTAAGGGCAAGATTTTAAAGAAGTAAACAGGAAATTTTTTTTAACCTAGATAAACTGCAAACTAAGTCTTTCTTTCACTTTCTTGAAATTTTTTTAAAAAGACTTCTAGATGTGCATTCTAAATAATAAAAATTTTTCTATGGCTGTAAAATATGCAGAATTTAATACTGTAAAAATGTGCTATGTGGGAAGAAAATACAGTAAAAATTAATTTTCTAAATCGGAATGACCGAATGAAAAAATTAGCATCGCGGGTTTTGACAGAAAAGCCGCGATGGACCGCGCGGGTTTCTGTCGCACAGTCGCGATGGACCGTGCGGGATTTCGGTGCACTGTCGCGATGTGCAGCGCGGAAAATGTCCGTGAAGCCGCGATGTGCAGCGCGCAAAGAGGCCGCGAAGCCGCAGGGAACCGCACGGAAAAGGGCCGCGCAGTAGCGATGTCCAATGCGAAAAAAGACCGCGAAGCCGTGATGTGCAACGCACAAATAGGTCGCGAAGCCGTGGGGAACCGCGCGGAAAAAATACCAAAAGCCGCGATGGACCGCGCGACTGTCAGGCTAAAAACCGCGAGGCGAAAGCCGTGC
This sequence comes from Larix kaempferi, assembly GCA_027924585.1. Classification (NCBI taxonomy): domain Eukaryota; kingdom Viridiplantae; phylum Streptophyta; class Pinopsida; order Pinales; family Pinaceae; genus Larix; species Larix kaempferi. The sequence goes on along the minus strand of BSBM01002398.1, from coordinate 71,633 downwards.
ACGGAAGCCGAAAAACGAACCCGGAAATTGAGAATTCTGGGCTGTAAATGGCAATAGATGGGGCCAAAACTAGAGCAGCAATGGATCTGCTGTCTAGGATGGCAGATCTATGGATCTAAAGGCTAAAAAATAATAAAAAACTAAGATTGAAAGCAAAATTTGAGATTTATTGTTCAAAGCCAGTGGAGTCACCAAAAACTGTTGGCCCGGTTTTGCAACCAGGATTAGTGCTATGGGCACCTGCTAACTAGTAGCAGCAGTTTCAATAGAATTAAACAAGAAACTAATCTAAACAAAAGTAATCATGGATCTATGCAAGAATATAAGCAAATAATGGAAATATTTTAAAAACAAGAACAAAAAAATGTGAAAGAATAAATTTGTATTTAAAAATGGGGCAAGCTAATGCTTGCAATAGTAATACCTCCAATGGTGAAGGTTGATGTAGAGAAACTCCCAAGATAAGTAGCTCCAAGCTCCAAGAGGTCTCCTTCTCCAAGGTTTCTTAGAATGGCCAAAATGCTCAAGGGAGATTTCGGCAGCATGAGGATGAGATAATGGATGGATGTGAAATGAGGAGCCCCTACCACCTTTTTATAGGTTTTGGTGGTGGGGAATACCATTTGTAGTTTTGTGGAAACCAAATGGTATTGACCAACATGGTTTAGGTACTTTTCCCTCCTTTTTCCTTTTTTTAATAAAATTAATATTTTAATTCCCTTTTTAATATTTTGGGAATTTGGACCCTTTTTGAGGGTTTTTTATGCTTTTCAGGAAAAATAATCTTTTTGAGTGGGAAAAAGGGGTGTACTAAGGTCTTTTGGTGACCTTTTGTTGGTTTCAGAGGCTCAGATGGTGGAAAAGTGGACAAATGGGTCATGTGAATAAGGGAATGAGCTAGTGAGCACTTTTTAGGTGTTAACATTGAGGTATGATCCAAACTCCAACCCTAGCTCCATTTTTTTTTAGTGAACCATCGAAGTACATATTCCATAATCCTTATTCATTTTTTTGCCTCTCCGATGCCTCATGCCTTGCTGCAAATTCTTTGTCTTCCTCTACTTCATGGAAAAATGGGGTTCTAGGATCATTATGTGGGCCATCATTGAAAAGGATGGAGGAACCCATGTCTGTATCCATAGCGAATATAGGGTGATTTTCAGGCTTTTTGTCACTGCTGACCACATAAGCCATCCTTTTTTCTCTGTATAACTTCCTATTGCTCTCAAAAAGTGGTATAGTAGCATAGGATAGGTCCATCTGCATGGTTCCCTTTAGCTTTTTTACCCAGGAACTAGACAACAACATCCCAAACTTAGCAGGTAAATCAGCTACCACTACGTCCATCATGACACTCTTCGCTGGAATCTGGGCGAGGGTTACCACCACATCTTTAATCAGTCCTAAACAGGGTACCTTTCTAGATTCAAAAGAATATAGGTCTTTATAGGGTCTAGTGACCTCTAACCCCAACAGGTCCACTACCAACTTTGGCATCAAGTTGTGCGAAGCTCCAGAATCTATCAAGGCATTGTGTAATAACTTATTATGGATATTCAGACTCAAATAGAAGAGAGGGACTTCTTCATCATCAGGTTCCTCTAGTTTGGAACCGAATATTATAGTGGGGGCATCATCCGTTACTTCCAACATATCTTGTGTACTTCCATCCTGCCCTTTTACTAGGCTATTTATCTCTTCCCTATATTCATTAACTCTCAATAGTTCATTCAGGGGGATAGAGATCTTTACCTTAGACAGTTCGGCCTTCAAGATGAATATTAACGGTAGCTTCCCTATTTAAGTGACTTCTGGTTTCCTACCCTCTTTAGAATGCTGGCCCCCATCTTCTGAGGCTTTCTGTGCAGGATCCACTGGTTGTTTCCCCTTCAGTTTATCTGTATTATGTTGAGTCTTAGGGGGTTGACTCTGGGTAGATTGCCCCTCAATTATTGGTATTTCTTTGTTTCTCAAGCTCATCTTTCTCTGGATATCGTCCACAGCATTCATGTAACCCATTTGATACTGTTCAGAATTGAACTCTGTGGCCTTATCAGCATTCCCCTTGGCGAAAAAATTGTGCTCCTTTTGAGTCAAATGGATTTCATGTTCAAAGGTATCAAAGAGATGTATATGGTCCGCAGCAGGGTTTTCAGGGCCTTCTTTGTCTATTAAATTCTCAGGAAAAGGAGGTCTTATCTGATGGTCTTATTGGTTTCTTGGATTTCTTGGAGGGGGCGGCCTTCTAAAATTAGGGTTCCTTATCTGATTTTCAGGCTGTTCCCTAGTAGGAGGCTTATTCTCCATGGCTAACCTATCCACCAATTTCTCCATAGTTCTCATCATGGTATCAAATTTAGCATCACTAGAAGAGGCTTGGTTTTCTTGCTTCTTCTTATATGCTTCAGTTTTACCCTTCATTTTTCGAGAAGCCATCATGTTGGCCTCAACCTCCAAGGCATCCTTCAGCATGGTAGGCAATGAGGCGGATTTTCTTTCCCTCAATGTGCACGAGAAGTCTCCATCAAAGGCATCTGCATATTGGAGGTTTGCAGCGCCTACCAAAGGTTTTAGATCATCAGGAATATAATTGTAGGCTTTCATGAATCTGGCAGAAAACTCATGGACCGATTCAAACCCGCCTTTCTTTAAGTGATTATACTGGGACAAGACTATAGCAGGACTGCCCATGGTTTCCCATATTTCTAGGAACAACACTTTAAAAGCTGTAAAATATTCTATGGAAGTGTTAGGCAGCTGTCTGAACCATTTCTTAGGTTCTCCAAACAGGCTTTGAGAAAACAATCTCATTTTAGCGTCATCGTGGTCCACTTCTTCCAGGTCTATGAAATCTTCAAATCTATCCACATGGTGTTTTGCTGACCAATCTCCCTCTCCATTATAAGAGACAATTCTTTGAGCGTAGTTCTGAGGGAGGTCATGCAGAGTAGCAGGTAGGATCAAAGGTGCAAATCTGGCAGCCATAGGTTTAGGTGGATTCTATGCTTGTGGGGAAATATTCGGGGCGAGATCACTGGCTGGGATTGTAGCGTGGGCTTGGGGGGTCTAAGGATTGGGTTTATCGCTTTCAACTTTGGCAAGACTTTTAGAATCAAACCACAAAAGATCTAAAAGGTAAGATTGAAAATTATTCAGAGCTCCCTCACCTAAGCTTAGGTATGACTCAGATTTTGTTCTTGACAAAGCTTTGCTAATATCAATATCTAGATCCAATTCTTGAAAAACATATGCATCTTCTTAAAAAGGGACAGTCTCAATAATGGGAGCACTAGCCTGATCCTTCGCAGTTCTACATCTGAGTAAACTTTCCGGATCATCTACTCCTAGCAAGATTTTAGGGAAAGGATTACTTCTCGTATGGATCTTTCTTGGTGCCAGGATGCCTTTGAAATTTCTTCAGTAGTATGCTTTGGTGCACTGATCTGTCTCCAGTGGAGTCTTCTTGAATTATCCGATCTTTGTAAGTGGAGTCGCCAGGGAAAAGTTCTTCAACCTTCTTGAATAATGTGGAAACCTCTATTTTCCCATAGGGATCTCTTTTTTTCTTTGAAATTCGGATGTATATGTTGCTCTCCCAGGGATTGTGAAACAATCTTGGTCCCCGGCAATGGCACCAATTTGTTAACACCGAAATTGACCCCTAAGGCTGAAAGAGGGTAATTCTGGGTAACCACTGACCAATCTTTGGCCTGTGCTACTAACCCAACACAGACAGAGAGGGCTCTCTCTAAAATATCATGAAAAGACTGGAATAATCAATATTGTCAATAATGAAAAAGAAACACCAACATTCACAACCAAGATATTCAATTACAACAATTATACAGAAGATCAACTTTCTGTTTTGGGAGTAAAATGATTCATGCATAGCTTGGTTGAAAACGTATGGGATTTAGTTTGGGTAATGGAGTCACCTTTTACGAACTATGAAACATCATTCACAAAGACTCTACAAACGCATTTATAGGGGCAAGGTAGCAAGGAGTTAGTAGTCAAAGAGATTTTTATTTTTATGGAATAGAATAAAAAGAAATAGTCCATCAATGTAAGGCATACTAAGATGAATCCTACATCAACTTTAGTAGAATATGTTGGTGAAATACTTGGAAAAAACTAAGCAGAGCATAATCTCTATGAATTCCACCTAATCATTACCCTATTTCCAAGCATGAAGGAAATAACACAAAAATGGAGTTACAAAAAGAGAAGACACACTTGCACATGAGAAGAGAGAAAATACAGACTACCAGACCAATTACATAGGAATCCCTATCAAAATGTAGGTTTCAGCTCTGCAAACTTTATTAAAACAGCTCAAAAATGTCTTACAGAGTGATCCTCAAATTCACCAAAAGCTTTCAACATAAGATTTTCAACCCTTGTGCCTTCCATTACAAACAAATTTATAGATCTCTTTGAGCTCTACACTCGACTTCTCTAAACCAAAATGTTTTGCAACAGAATGACACCTCATCAAAGTTTATTCGTCAGAACTATTTTAAAATAGAAACAGGTATAGCTGGTCTAACTATTTATTACAATTGTAGCTATCATCACAGAGTGGAATTATCCTTAAAGTAAAAACAGACATAGTAAAAATAAAAGTTTCGGCTGGCCGTTCAATTGGCCGCCTCAAAGAATATTACAAATTATATCAAAAATTAGAAATGTCTTATGTGTCTTTCGGACCTTTCAAACAAATACTTGACAACTTATAAAAACTTAAACAACTACTGCAGCTGACGGAGAGCTGATCTCATATTTGCATATGCATGCACAGCATACTAGCGTTCAGCTGGAGGGAGATCGCAATTTTTCATTTCCTTCACCATCACCGGGATTTCAACGTGGTCAGAGTATGAGGATGGTGGAAGCCTTTCGCCAATGGAAATTAACCTATTGAATATTTCAAAGTCATATTGGATCTTTTCCATCAATGTTTTACCTATGAGCAACTGCTCCATGTGTTTGAATTTTGAATGATCCATTCTCCTAGCCAAGATCTTCTTTTTGTAGGCTCCTTTGGGCAGCATCTCTAAATTGTCATCCCAAAAAGATGGTAGCCCCATTTCATTTAACTTACCAAATGAATTCCTGAAGTCCACTACCTCCTTCCTCATGTCTTCTGCTTTGGCCTCCATGCTTTCCACCCGAGCATACTTCCTCAAAACTCTTCGAGCCGCGGTGATTGTCATGATCCGGTTGCCAATGTTTAATCGGGCCCTATCTTCTTCTGACAAGTCATTTAAAAACACCACAACACTTATTGCTCTTTCTTTGGGTTTTTGGGTCAAGACTTCTCTCGCGGCTACACATGTCGCCCAAGCATCACTGATCATTTTTTCCTTGACTCTTATCAATTCTAAGTAGGGTCAAAAACTCTCAGCATTTTTATATATCTTATCCCATACCAAATTTCTACACCCTTGCATAGCATCCTGTCCTGCTACTTGGAGAGTGAGTTTTTTATTCTGTTCAATTGACTCTTTCTGCTTTTCCCAGAGGCTGTTTATCTCCTCCTCCTGCTTCTTGTTTTCATCTTCTAGTTTCCACATCCTCTTTTTTAACTCCCTTATTTCATTATCCTTCAGGCTAACATGTGACATAGCCTATGCCAGATCATTAGTACTATCTTCTTCACCACCTTGATTCACATTGGTAGGCCTCATGTCCAGACTCGACAAGTTACTTCTTAAGTCTTCAATCTGCTTCTCTAGGCTAGTTTTCTCCTGCCTCCAATTGTCCTTTTCTCCAACCAGTTTTAATATCTTTGCTTTGCAATCATCCAGTTCCTTAGATAAAGCCTCTTTTTGTATTTCAAATCTATTCTCCTCGGGGGCTTGGATCAATTGGATGTTAGGGACTTTAGACTTTTTCTGCAAATTTGAAATTAACTTTTCTTTATCAGCCAGCAACTGCTTCGTGGCTTCTCCTCCTCCATCAACCCCAACAAGTTCAATTTGTAACCTTTTTAAGTTGTTGCAGGGCTCGATTTTTGCTCTTTTCTTGTTTCAACTGATTCGCCAATTTCTTTATAGCCACTTCCAAGTTATCACCTTTTAGTGTCGCTTTCACAAGATCAACATGGATGAGATCACCAATCTGTTGGTGAAAATTGATTTTGTCAAGTATGGGTATAGTATCCCACTAATCTTAGCTTTGGCTAGATTGCTGGCTCTTGGCATCAGATCAAACGACTTTTGGGCTGAGGCTTGCCTAGTTTATTTATACTGCTCGTACAAATCATCCTTAGACTAGAATCTACTGCTACTTTCCCCTTCTTGAACATCCTGAAATTTATATTCTTTTATCTGAACATCGGGGATTGGGGACCCCTCATTATTGGTCTTCTCATTATCTATCCAAACGATCAATTATTCTTCATCTAGGGAAATTAATGACTCAAACTGAGTATTCCCATCAAACACCTCATCTGGAGTTATCATCCTAGGTTGCTTGTCTTCACTTACCATCTCATTGTCCATATCCTGTATTTCCTCCAGATCTCTCTTCCGACCCACTTCTCCGGTGTCCGACACCTGTTCTGTATTATTCACAATATTAGACATTATGGAATCCCTTTCCTCTACACTTGGTGTTTCTTCTGCAACGGGCTCCCATTGTAGCAGGTTTCGCCCCCTAAGTGCCCTTTCGGGCTCCTTGTGCTCGAAGGCGCTCATGTTACACTCTTTTCTTCTTTTAGAGATAATGTGTAGGGGATCGTATTCAATAGCTATGTCCTTTTTGAACCCCAAGAGTCTTATCATTTCCTCTATCTCCGACAAAGCTTTCTTATTTTCCACAATAAAAGGGCCAACTTTCCAGGGGTATTTTATATCTGTGCCCTTTTTGTACTATAGGAACAGTGCTTCTTCCAAGTTCAGTTTCTGCCTCATAAATTCCATGGAAAAAATTCTAATTGTCAAAAAGGAGTGCAAGATGTAGGGTTCCTTCATAAAGCCATATAGCCTGATGAATGTAGCATATTCCGAAAGGAACCAGTCCCCAACGGTTATTTCATCCTTTAACTGCATCATGGACTTCATTTTGGGCAATACTCTCGGCAGTTCCTCCCAAAAAATGACTTTATACACAAGAGGCAAAACATAGTTGAAATACTCAAATACATTGTCCAACAAAGCATTGGTCTTGAGCAAAGGGTGAAAATGCAGGCTTTCCACGTTACTGTACATGATCATCTTCATGAGTTGCATTTGGTATCTGAAAAACCTAGTATTTGGAAAATTCTCCAACTGTACATGTATTCTGTTAGCCAAAAATTCATCAAACTTAAGAGGCGGGATGAGTCCTTTATCGGATCTCACTAAACAAATACTGATTCTAAAGAGTAGACTTAGCTGGACCTCGGTTACGCATTGATCATCATCTAAACCTAAGAATTGAGCCAACAGTGAGAAGACCAACTGGGAATTGTCATAAAAAAGGTTGACGTCCAAGGGGTACGGCTTTTCGGCAACTTCGGACTGGGGTTTTAGGCATGTGGCTAAGAAAGTTCGATGGCTTTGTGGGGCGATTTGGCGGAATAAGGCGGCCACTGAATCTTTTGAAAAGCTTTTTGACTCTTGGTACTGCGGCTCGGGAATAAAAAATGAATTTCTTACAACTAACGCATCTAAAACACAAGCCACTTTAGACCTGGGAGCATCCATGATTATCCTTGTTGATTCAGAGTAATTCACGAAGCACCATGTCTCAAAATCGGGGAAAGAGGGTACTTGGTCCAGGAAGAAGTAAATAAAAGATGACCTAAAGACCCCATGTATGTCCAAACCCTACTCATGCAGAGCATCTAACTTTGTTTTAACCTCTGGGACTGAGAGCCGAAGGCGTGGGTTGAATACATCGGCGTCCCTATCTTCCAGGGACACCCTAGCTTTATGGATGGTAGAATCCTATTCCTCTCCCATTTTATGACTTTAAAAATTCAACTTTCAAGAGAGAGGACAGTTACAACGCCGTGCCTGTCGGTTTAGAAGCTTTGAGCAGGTTTCTAGAAGTTCTGTCACCTTCGCCGTCTGCCACACGCCTAGGGACCACCAGACTTCTACAATCTTCAAGAACAAATGTCAACCCTCGCGGTTGTGTCTTATATATATAACTGTGCCAACATTACCTCGACTCATATTCAATTGCTGTCTTTTGATCTCCACCATTGGTTTTCTCACGTGCCTCCTTGCTATCGTCAGATCGGTAGCCCCTTTATCTCTTGATTTTCACGCCGAGTCCTCCTGACCATCGGATCTAGGTTACTTTTCCGTCGACACCATTCTTCTTGGCCACACTTCTCCAGAAGATGGCCTCGCATGCACCCAAATGGTCCCTACCATGATTTTCATCCTCTATGCGACGAATTCTGAAACTGACACCTAGCAAGCGGGAAAATATCATTGCATTCATCCCTCTTCTATCCGGTGTGCTACTTTTGCTGTGAGGGCCGTTGATGCATATCCCTACAGCCATCCGAACCGTCGATTCTTTTAACAACCCATGCCATCGGATGCACCTATTTTCACATATCGCCTTTAGGTCCGTCTCTTTGTGACAACGCCTGCTTGTGACACCTGGCCGACGGAGATGATTCATCACACTCGCCTTTCCCTTATCTCCCTTGCAACTTAGCTATGCAGTATTCCATATAAGGCCGTGGATCGGATCCCCGCACCCAATCTACGACGTAGATTGAATTGTTGTTTAGCGTCACATGTTGGACCGGAGGACTATAGGCTATAAAATATGCTTCTTTTTTATTCATACCCATACTTCAACATTTTCTCATTCTTCACACCTCTAGTTCTTTTTAGATCATTTAGTCCTTCCCATTAGCATTTATCATTGGAGCATGTAGGATATCTCAGTTTTCCATACTAGGTACATTTTGACCCACCACTCCTTCCATTCAACTTCATATTATAGAAAAATATATAAGTGCTAACACCAAGATCGAAGTTTTTGGTTGGGTAGAACCCTGGGTTCTATTAAACCCTAGTTTGGGTTTGGACTAGAAAACCAGAAACCCAAAATTTGACAGAAGTTGTAGATCTGAAATTCGCAAGTCATTTTTGAGGGGTCATTTTTTGGATTTTTCAAAATATGAGCAGACCATCTTGCTCGCCTCAGTCAATTGCATCTCCCTGTCTAGACAGAAGGTTTAAATCCCAAGGTTGTATTTCTAGGGTTTCTCTATAAAAACCTAGCTAGCTCGAAATCCAGTTTTAGCAAATCAAAGTGGATTGGGTTAATCCTAGAAGAGGATGAATTGGACACCTACACAAGTGAAGAGATTCCATTTCTAGAGGGAGATGAGGCTAAGGCCTTACATAAGAAGTCTACAAGCAATCCCGACAGGTATGACTTGAGGAGATACATGTATGTTTTGAAATCTGTTCATGATTAAGTTTGTCTTCATATTATTGAGGTTAGTACAATCTTGATTAATTTTAAAATTGTCTTATCACCTTAGTAAAAGTATGAATGCATGTGAATGATAGAAGACATTCATTGATTAGGGTTATGACACTTATGATTGTACTAATGCACTATGGTGTTGTATGAGGATGATGTTGTCCGCTAACATGAAAGGTACATCAAGAAAGACAAATCAAGTTCTAGTTCAAGAACATATGACCATGGTGACATGAAGACAAAGACTCATCCATAGCCATTGATCACATAGAAGCTCTACTTACGAGGTATGTATAATTTGGTTCTACAGTGGTTAACTTATTAGATATGCAGGTTACTAGCACATGGTCTCTAAATCATTGAAGAGAACAAAGAAGACATTGTTTGGGTATGTTAGACATAGCTCGCAAACATGATAATCCATGTATGAGATCTTGAGGATGACAAAATTAGGACACCAATGCACACTTAAGCATGCATAGTGGTCTAGGATGGATATAAGTTCAAAGATAGATAATCCAGGAACCAAAGATCAAGAGGGAGCACACTCCACTAATTCCTGTAAGGAAGTAAAGATTGAGAAGGAGTCCACCCAACAGGAAAACAAAGATAAGTATTTGAATTTTCATTTCTTATTACTTAAATGATGTTGTTCATTCATGTACATAGTTATGTTCCTAGATTTAGGATGTGCATTATTCATTTCATAAAAGTTGCATTAATGAACAAGATACTACTAAATATAGTAATGGGTAAGTGGCCTATGGTACTGTACAACACTCCATGCTACTTATCTGGAATGCAACCTATTTGCTGACATGTTAAGAGTTGTGCACACTCTTAACAATGTTCTTGTAGAGATGGAAGGCATCTAGAAAGTTACAGGATATGGATAAATGTTGTATTGAATCATTGGCTAAGATAATTGCATGACTGTATGACATATGTCTATATTTGTAAGATTTTGTTCTGAAAAATATGAGAAGTTTCTAATCATGCAATTGAATTTGACTTGTAGGAAAGATCATGTACAATCACCTACAAAAGAAGGACAATGACATTTATTCTAGCAACGAAGTTCAAGAAAACTAACTTTTGAATATATTGAAGAATCTGAAGTTCCCAGGATCCAGGATGCAGTAATGGAAGGTTTCCATGATCGAGGAATACCTATCGATCATGAAGAATGATGTTTGGGATGTTGTCCCAAGACCAGAAGGGAAGTATTTTGTGACTTCCAAGTGGATCTACAAGATCAAGCATGCTATAGATGGCAACATAAAGAAATACAAGGCAAGGTTTGTGGCTCATGGCTTCTCCCAGAAAGAAGGGATAGATTATGAAGAAAATTTTGCACCTGTAACTAGATACACTTCCATCAGAACAGTACTTACTCTGGCTGCAGTAATGAAGTGGAAGATACACCAGATGGATGTCAAGACAACTTTCTTGAATGGTGTAGTAAAAGGGGAAGTGTATGTGAAGTAGCCACTTGGGTTTGAGACACATGATAGGGAGTCACATGTGTGCAAATTGAATAAATCCTTTTATGGTTTGAAACAAGCACCCAGGACATGGTACGATAGGATTGACAACTTCCTAACTAGTCTGGGCTTTACCAAGATTAAAGCGGATTCCAACCTTTACTACAAGGTTGAGGAAGGAAATCCAGTGATACTCCTACTGTATGTAGATGACCTGTTTGTGACAGGTGAGATTGGATTGATTTCCGACATGAAGAGAAAGCTTGATGCTGAGTTCGAGATGAAGGACTTGGGTATGATGCATTACTTTCTAGGTATGGAGGTGGGGCATAGTTCAAATGGAATCTTCCTAGGACAAGGGAAGTATGAAGTAGATATCCTGAAGCGGTTCAAGATGATGGATTGCATGGCCATGGCCACACCTATGGCATCGAACCTGAATCTATTGAGTGATGCTTCATTAGAGTCGTTTGATGCCACGATGTATCCTCAGATGATTAGATCCTTGATGTACCTGATGAACACGAGACCATATATTTTCTTTGTTGTGAACACTTTGATCCAGTTCCTAACGGATCCGAGACATGTTCACTTGATTGCTCTAAAGCATATTCTGAGGTACATGAAGGGTACGGTTGATTATGGGCTCTAGCATGATGCGAATCAAAAGGTTAACCTAGAGGGTTATCTTTATTCAGATTGGGGAGGTAGTGCTATAGATAGGAAGAGAACTTCAAGTTAATGCTTCAGTATGGGATCAAGTGTGATCTCTTGGTTTAGCAGGAAGCAATCCCGCATAGCACTGAGTATAGTCGAAGCAGAGTATGTCTCAGATTGTTCAGCTAGTTGTGAGGTAGTATGGCTAAGGAAGCTACTGTCTGAGTTTTTTGATCTCCAGTTGGATGCTACTTGTATCTTCTGTGACAACCAGAGTTGTGTGAAGTTGTCAGAGAACTCGGTGTTCCATGACAAGTCGAAGCACATCAAGATCAAGTATCACTATATTAGGGATATGGTGTAGAGAGGAGTAGTGAAGCTTCGATATGTTGTGATAGATGAGCAAATTCCATATGTGTTGACCAAACCACTAAGCTAGAGTGAAGTTTGAGTACTTCAGAGAGAGTCTTGGGGTTCTTCAGATAGAAGATACTTCGAGGAGGAAGTGATGGGACACATTTGTAGGATCCATTCCAAGTATGGTGGTAGGAGGATCCTTCCCATGAATGTGGATGTAAGTGTTGTACGATGAGCATCAAGGAAATGCTCCTGATGAGTAGGATGATCATGTGATAGTGATGAGAATCAGGATGACGCTCCAGATGATGTTCTGTATGATGATGATCAGGATTATCATGTGATGATGATGTGCATCAGGATGATGCATTGTATGATGATGATCAGTATGATCATGAGCATCAAGATGATTCTCCATGCGAGGATGATCAGGTTGTTCATGAGTATCAGGATGATACTCCGTGGCCGTGGACAGGTTGTGCAATAAATGTAATCAGCCCTAGAGATCTGGACAAGTTGTGCTAGGCACGTAAAAGTATGGGGATGCTCTTTAGAGAGCTTGCAGGTCGCAAGATTCTCTTTTAAGATTTTGCGAGATCACATGTAATCAGTCCTGGAGATCCGGACAGGTTGTGCTAGTCACGTAAAAGTCCTGGGATGCTCTTTAGAGATCTTGCACGTCGCAAGATGCTCTTTTAATGTTTTGTGGAGATCACATGTAATCAGTCCTGGAGATCCAAACAGATTGTTCTAGTCACGTAAAAGTCCTGGGATGCTCTTTAGAGATCTTGCAGGTTGCAAGATGCTCTTTTAAGGTTTTGTGGAGGTCACATGTAATAGAGCCCTGGGAGATCCTATAGGTTGAGCAGTCAGCTCATAATTAGTCCTGGGATTCTCTTTCGACATTTTGTTGACGCACATAATCAACCCTGAGAATTCCACAGGATGGCCAACTCGCAGAGATGATGAAGACCTACAAGAGGCTAGGCCCACATCTAGCATGAAAAAGGGTTGGGTCTGCAGAACTTCATATGACGAGAAGAATTGAGAGATAGCACCAGTGATCGAGATGAAGAGTACATCAGTAGTCACGATGATGCTCCGTGATCCAGTGACGATGATCCAGCTCTAGAATTGAAGACTTGTGCCTATATGTATTGATGACCTGTGTCAAAAGAATACCTTCCTATTTAAGAGGGAGTGTTGATGTATTTGTAACTTCAGAAGATATTCAGTTGTATATTATATGCATTACATTTGTACTGGATTGTATCCCCAACAGAGATGTATTATTCCTCCAGTTGGAAGTGTCGTCATTTGTATTTTCAAGAGTCGCAAGTTACATTGTAAGTGTTGTAACTTATATTTGATGGGTTATTAGGCTTCCTTAGGAAGTCTTCCCAATTAGGGTTAAATTCAGGTTAAGTTGTTGTATAAATAGAGAGTGTGACTCTCTCATTTTATTCATTCACACACTCACTCACTTCGCATTAGTGAGAGAGAGGAGGAGTTCCCACAAGTGGAGGAGGAGAACCTGCTAGGAGACTATCTCCTGTTTTGCGGTTTGATCTTTGTGAGCTTTGTATTGGTTCTCATTCTATCTCTGAGGAAGTTGTGGGGTTTTTCACCTTCTTGGTTTTCCCTAGTGAAATGCTTTGTGTATCTTGTATATAATGTTTGATATGCTATACATGTTGTTTTATCAGTTAAGATCCTAGATCATATTGAATTAAATGACGAAAAACTAACAGAGGTTTCAAAAATTCACAACACCACAAAAAATGCACTATTGAATAGAAGGCAAAGACTATACTTTTACTAATCATATTAAAAACCAACTTTACAGTAAAGCATACATATTAGCTTCCATATTTACACCTTTGAGCATTGTCTAGTAGCTTATTCTAGTTTCATATAAACCCAATTGCTTAACACCTTAATTTGAAAATGGGTATATAAACCAATGCCTAGAAAATGTTGCTACCTACTGCATACCTATGTCATGGAGCGAAGTGATGTTGAATATCCAAACATATTGTTCAAAGGTACCTGAAAATCAAGTTCTGTGTTAGTTCTTAAATCAAGAAAACCAAACATAACCACTCATTGATGTTCAATAGAAATTCGCACAAGGTCAAAACATCAGAAGGAAAGAGCATTCATTATTAATGCACATACATATTTTCCACACATATGTTCCTAATATCCATGGTGTCTCTCAAATTTTTCTAGCTTGTATTTGTCTAGCATTTCTAATCATATGTAAACCTCAGTGAGAATATTGTAAAAGTATCTCACTAGAAAATTCTAATCCAAAAGTTTTGGGAACACACCTAGCTAGCTTCATGTGTAACTTCATACTTAAAAACAACTAATACACAGTTTCATCTTCAGGCTTGCATTATTATTACGAAACTCACCATGCACTTTTAGTCTTTAGAAATAATTTGAAGTCATGATGTATATTATTATCTATATGATAAATGGGACTTGATATAAATTGATGGAACACTTGAAGCTTGAAGACCAGTGTTATCTATGTTAACACTACGCTGAATGGCTGCATGTTGCATGGTACATAGAATTTTGAAATTGTTGATGTTATCACAATTTAGAATTTGTAACTAGGGTTTTTATCAACTTGTCACAATGTCGGAAACTAAAGTATACATCAGGGTAATTTTTAAGGGCAAAATTTCTCCAATTGGCTATTTTCGGGCCTTTTTCAAAAATAAAATTCGCTATTTGGTCATTTCTAGTCTCTAATATCGCCTATATTTACATAAAATATGTTTTTTTATCATAATATTCACCAAAGTATACACATTTTAGTAGTAAATTGTATGTTTAATATTTAATATTCGCCTACCTACCTATATACATGTTTTTTTCAATCCAAAATAATCACCTAGGATGCAATACTTAACTATAATATTAGAATCCTTAAAAAATACCCGGGTATACATGAACAGTCAAAATATTAACTTTGTAGATATATTGGTCAAATGTACTGTATATATGATGTAGTCAACAGCATGTATGATAGGAGTTGAAAATTCAGATGGTGAAAGTGCATGTTCGCTTTTTGTTGCTCAAATTCAGTGAGAAGTACTAAATATAAAGCACAATATAGATTCCTCTCTTATGACATCTTTGATTAATGAATTGACGGACATCTGGTGGAATTTGAGGAAGATAAATGTATCATTATTTGGCCATGCAACTGGTGGCTTCTTACAGTATCTTTCACTATCAAATAGGACACATCTTGAATAGGGTCCCTGGAAAAGATATAATTTAGATGTTTTAAAACATGGGAGGGAAGACTGGACAATCAGATAAAATTTATACATATTAAATATCCTTCTAAATTATGTAGTAGAATTAGGAGAGACACTTGAACATGGTATTATGACATGGCCACCTCTACCATGACAGGCATTCTCCAGTTTGTTTGATGTATGCTTTGTCATTCTCCTCTATAAATGGTTGTGAATGCAATGCCTCTATGTATATCTGATGTTTTCTTTATCTCTTTTTTACCCTTTAGGAGATAATCCCTCATCTATTTTCTCCGTTGAGCACTCATCCTGAACATCAGGTTCGTAAACGGTTGGAGGGGTTGTTGATTACATTGGAAAATTTATCTCCATGGGCTGTATTCTATTCTACACTTGTTGATATCAGTGCTTATGAACGAGAGCCATTAGATGAGCTTCAACGCATCTTAGATTGTCTTGTATGAAAAAAATATTTATCATTTTTCATTCTTAGCAATCAGTAGTTTTTACGTAAATATTAAACAGAAGTTAAGTTGAGAATATTTCATGCAATGTTCTACCTATTTTTAGAACTGGATGACCTTGAAACAGCTGAATAAAATCTTCTTCTCTGAGAGCTTGAACTCCTTTTGTAATAGACAATGAAAACATGTCATTCTACTCCTTGCATTACATTCTTGTTCTCATTGGTTGAGATGTTACATTACAAAGGAAAAGTTACCTGTACATGATATGCTACATGAAGTTTGGAAAAATCTAAAGTTCTAAAAAATGTAAAATTTCATGAAGGAAATGATTACGTGTGTAATATGTAAATCCATTTGAATTGATTGAGACAAACAATGCGGCATTTCATGGGGTCTTGATATCAAATATGTCAAAATTTGTAGTGGAGTCAATGGATTCAGGTCAACTTGTGAATTCAAATTTGAAGTCGAGGATAACTATTTTTGCTTTATTTTTTAATAAAAATATTCTTTAATTTTCTTTTTCAAGTTGTGGATCCATGGCCATCCACACATAATTTGGAGAAGAATAATAGTACTCTTTTTATAGTATGGAAATGGGATATTCATACTCCAATCTGCCAAAAAACATCTATGAAACATTTCCCACATGTTTCCATATATGAAACTTCTAGGAAACATTTTCCACAAGTTTTTGAAGAGTTCCCATAAGTTACCATAATATAATCTTTGTAGTACATGAGCCTTGTGTTAGAACTAGGAGTTTCAGATCCATAGTTTTAGAGTATAAAACTTGTCAATGGAAAGAGTGGATATTTTTAAATAAAGATTGAACTAAGCAGTTTTGTCAGGAAGGTAATTACCATGGGAGTTAATGTTATTTCCAGGAACGAGAGAATTAGAGAGAATCAAACTTTTCAAGATTAGAATTAATTGAGGAAGGACACAACCACTAGGCAAGGAGAAAATCAATGCAGATGTTAGTTTCACAACATTGACTTTTTGTAAAGGAAGGATATTTCATATTTATAATGCTCCTGTGGTTTCTAAGTGTTTCATAGAGGCATTTGATTCTTTTACTTTGATAAAACATAGCAAAGCAATTACAGGAATAGTCATGGTTTCTCCATATTATTTCCTTTTTCATATTTATGTTGATTACCAATGGAGTCTTGCAATGTTAATAATTATATTGCATTTTCTGAAGCATGAGTGGAAAACAGTAAATACTGTGATGCCCGCCTTGGTTCCTTAACTATTTAGAATAATGAGGTACTAGTTTTGAAATGAACCAGCTAAGTAAAACATGAACCATTTGAATTTACTTTGAGAATGCTTGAATGACAGTTATAGAAACTATTACTTTACTTAATAAATGAATGCTCAACTAATTGAGATAGAATGACTAAATGTTAGATATGCTCGACTAATTGAGATAGAATGACTGAATGCTAGATATACTCGACTGATTGAGATAGAATGACTGAATGTTACATATGCTCGACTGATTGAGATAGGATGACTGAATGTTACATATGCTCGACTGATTGAGATAGAACGAATGAATGTTAGATATGCTCGACTGATTGAGATAGAATGACTAAATGTTATATATGCTCGACTGAATGAGATAGGATGAATGAATGTTACATATGCTCGACTAATTGAGATAGAATGATGAATGATAGATATGATTTACTGTTTGAGAAAAAAGGATGAATGAAATATATGCTCGACTGACTGAGATATTATGATGGATGATGAAATATTTCATACTGTAGCGCTACTAATGTGCGCTTGAGTGCATGTGTGTGCAGTGGCAGGTAAGATGAATTACCAACTGAGCCATAATGGAATTACAGGGGTTGTAAGAACAGAAAGAACACATAGGGGTACGACGACTCACTGTCGACCCTAGATTAGAAATCCACGCATGGGTGAATCCGTTTCAACTCACCCGGGGAAGCGTATGCCATACAGGCGAGGCCATAATTATTTGGTCGCATATGATGAGTTGAGGGGCGTGCAATAAGGAGAGCCTTATCCCTCAACATCCCTTAGTCTCCAAGGAGCGTAGTTGAGAGATCGCGGTAACGGTTCCCAGTCGCTACGCAGTACTCCCCATAAGAAAGAAGAAATGAAACTGTCAGAAGGACCCGCCGAAGAGGTACCTAGACAAGAACGAGAGGAAGAAAATTAATCAATGGTATAAATGAAAATTTCACATAAGATTTAAGAATTACATTACTTCATTTTTTTCTATTTTATTAATCTGAATAATTCATTTTAATTGATTTTATTAACTTGAAAAAGAATTGAAGAGATTGATTTTATTCAATATTAAATTTGATTAATTATGCTGATTGAAAAAGATTAATAATAAGAGAATTATTTTTATTCAAAGATTTTAATTTTTTGGATTTTATTATTTTAAATCATTCTATTAAAGATTCTATTTAATTGACTTCATTATTTTGAGAAAGAATTGAAATAGGTCATTAATAAAAGAATTTCTTTTCTTTTATTATTATTCAAGATTTTACTTTAATTAATTTTATTATTCATTTAAATTATTTTATAAAGAGGAAATTTAGAATAGATTATACTTTTAGTAAAAGGAATCATCTTTTAATTCAATCTTAATATTAGGAAAAGAAAGAAAAGTAGAAAGCAATAAGTCTAACTAAAAGATTGTTAAGTAAACTAAATGAGAACCAAAAGAGAAGTAGAACTCTTCTACACCTAACTCCCACTGATCTATGAATTTAGGTGCACATTAAAGACATTAAGAAGACACATGTATTTGAGAATATTGGAAATTAAAACATTAAATTAAATTAAATATGTGCATGGACAGACACATGGCACACAGGATTTTGCTATATAATGAGGGAGGAGAAGGAGAAAAAGACATCTCTTGCTCCCTAATGCTGGATGGTCATCATAATCTCGGATTATGTTATGATCCTTGGAGTTGGGATTAGCCAAAACGGGGATTGGGAGATCCTTTCGGGAGGCTAGCTTGTGTGTTCTTACGACCCCATTAGCTCGGGGGTTCGGGGTGAAGAAGAATAACCCCAATACGGTAGGGAGGTCAACCGAGGGGTCACTCAGTACTTTGTCAGGAAATTGGATTGGATCGTGCGGGAACCACTTCGAGGACTCCATCGATTCGCTGGACCAACCGCCGAAAACAGGTTTGAAGTATTTATTTTATTTATTTTTCTAAATCTTTTTGAGAATGAATAAATTTGAGTATATAGTTTTATATATTGACATTCATGTACTACAATAGATAGAACTAAATCTATGGCTTTTATATCTTCTTCTGAAAAAAATCGTATTGGAAGTTATAAACTTAATTATACTTATATTTTCCAATTCCGGGGAAGTCTTTTTGGGGAACCCGAAATGGGGGTCCCTACAAATACTACATGTAAAACGTTCATGAGAATTGACCTACTATAAAACACAAATGTTCTTCTTGTTTCTTGAAACTATTTTAGAGTCGAATGTTGATTTTTTTTTAGTCATGAGAAAAATTTGACAAAGAAAATAAACAGGCATTTTATATTCATCGAAAGCAAACAACACATGAATCTTATTTCTATGGTTTATAATGATCTTGAGTGCTTGAGTCTGATGTTAATTTGTGGAAGCATATATTTTTCATTCAGAAACAGTCTTATACTGAACTCATGGAGCACAACTTAGAGCTTAGCTAGAATTGAGTGTCTTTGATTACTCTATGTTAGATTGCTAATTGACTTCTCCCTAAAACCGTATTTCCATTTTATTTTTTGGAATAATAGTTTGTTTAGTGGTGCATGGTAATTGAAAAATACAATAGAAGGATTAATTACCAGTCTTTCAAGTAACATTAATTCAGTCAGGTTTCACTTACTGTTATTTGTAACAAAGCTTGAGTTTATTACACATCACTCATGGTTCTAACAAGATATTTAAGCCTTGATCATATCCCTCACATATCTCCAAATCACCCACAAAATATTTTAGTGAAATATTGTACCAAATTGCTAAGACATCTATGAACCGTTTATTGCTATGTTCATCCTTCACCTTTTTTTGAGATGTACCATGCTTTTGGGTGCTTTTGTTCTTGACATTAATGTTTGGGTTCCACCTAAATACTTTCATAAATACTTCTATTTATTTATTGAAGACTTGATCACTAGTCATGATATATATATGCAGGTTAAAGTTCATCCAAAACTGGGTTAGGACATGCAATTAACGATATTGTAACTTGGGAATATTACTGTTCTTTGGGAGGTGCAGTGGGTTAGAACACTAGAATCTACAATACTTAGGAATTGAATTATGGAAGGTCTCTGATATATCAGTTTTCCTTGTGTTCAATCATTTACATAAAAAAATTTCATATAATAAATGTTACTTGGTTGCAATTACAGTTTAAATAATGAACATTATTTGATAACATTTTAGTGTGTGATGATCTTGAACATGCAAAGAAGTTGGTAGAGGAGACATGGGGAAACAAAATGATGTAAGTTGTTTCTTGGAAACTATATTATTTAGTTCTTTACTTTATTTTTCTTGGTCTGAAGGTCATCACACTTTTAATATGTGAAGATTCAATTTCATTAGGTTTAAAAGGAAGCTTTTGAAGTGAAACAACTATTGTGTACTTAAATTGTGAATATTTAGAAAGAGAAGGTGGATCAACATGTTTTGCAATGAACTGTAATATATTTTATTTTGGTATTTTTCCTGTATGTTGCATAAGATGTTTTCTTACATTGTAGAAGGTCAAATATTTCTTCCTCGTAGTCAAAAACTTGATTTCCCCTTGTGCACTATTGAATAATTTACTAAACTACTAGTATAGTTCAGTTGATTTCATTGCATTGATGGTTTCCTTTATACATACTCAGGAGGAAGCTAAGGATTCTAAGGATGACAAGATAACTGTAAGTTTTGAAACTTTTTTCTTGACTTTGAATTATCAAGGAACCGGATGTGGAGTTACCTTTATAGCAAAACAATGTTGATTGTGTGGGTCACAAGTAGAAATGCCAAGCTGGTTTTTGATGTTTTGATTAAAGTATAACATGAATTGTTGTTTCATATTTTTTTTCTAATGGGATGAGAATGAAGAGATAGAAGAAGAGAAGGATAAGGATGATCATGTAAGATTTATGATGTGTATATGACTATATTTGTTCTTGACCTATGCAAGATGCAATTTTAAATCAAATTTGAAAGAGTTTTCTATACTGGGTCATTGATATACATTGATGTTTTTCTTTCAAGATGAATTGTAGCCGAGATACATTAGCTGGAAGTTAGTTTTTGTAAAGGTGATAACAAAAATTCAAATGCTTTTACTAGATTAGAGAGAAATTATAGCATTTTGCTCAATTGTATTGATGTTGAAAATAATTTGGAACAAACTTACATTAGTGGGAAAATTAGATTTAAATAAAGTATCTTTTAGAAAGGGATGCATCAATTTTTTGAAGTACTTGTTCAAATAAATTTGTTAACTTGCCAAGGAAACATGTATTTTCTTATAAGTTTTCATTAGAAATCAATTTGGGAAGCTAATTGATATATCTTTATTTTCTAATGTTGTCATTTTGAAAAAGGAATTTGTAAACATTTTTTCAATTTGATTGTTTATTTTTGTTTGTTCCATGCGATCTTTTGAAACATCTCTTATTGGAAAAGCTACAGTTAGGAAAGGATGATGATGCTATGCCAAAAGGATGCCCAACTATGATATTCAATTTTGAATAGAATTCTTCTATTTGTTATTGTAAACATTGTTCTTTTCTAAGCTAAATGTGCATTCTTTTTTAGCATTTTTATATTTTTATATTGGGAATGAACAATTTTCGTGCAACTTCTTCTTGGAAAAGTCTTGGTACTGTTAGTATAAGTGTGTTTTGTGACATTATTTAATTCAATATTAATTGATATCTCGCATTTTAAGTTAATAGGTGTTTTGCAGTATTCTTTAATTCAATATTAACCGATACCTTGTCTCTTCACCTTTGCAGTCTCAAATTTTCAAAGGATGGAAAATCTCAAGTCTCAAATCATAGAGTCAGAAGATGGATTCTACATAGGAATATGCAAGGAATTCATGGAAAACAGAGGACACGTGTTGGGTATCAAGACGTGCGATAGCGTAGTGGGTGTAGGTTAAATGACAATAAGAGAATTATTGGATTTCTATGGGCATTTCCAAGGTTTCACTTAGTGGCTATTGTAATATTTTGAAAAGTCATCGATGTAGATGACTTCCATGTAAAGTATGGAGACAGTTTTTTTCATGGACTAGTATTAGTCAATCAGTGGATATTCGGTTGGAAATTCAATATATTATAATACTTGACATTTTTCACATAATGAAATTTGCATGGTTGAAATTATATATGTGTACTTGATATTATTTAGTGTTGTAACTAACTAATGTGATTTTGTATCATTCACATGTGTATTCATATTTGATTAGCATGAATATTATAATGAACACAAATAAAAAGAATAAATGACTAAATTAGTCATTTATAATGATTAATAATGAAAGAAAATAAAATAATATAAAATTACTAAATTAGTCATTTATACAATGAATATGAAACTACTAAATAGAGATAAATGACTACTATAAATGTAAAATTTGTGACTAAAAAAATGAGTAAAATTCGCATATAAACGACTATTAGTAGCTGATTTCCAGTATCTTATAGCTCGACTGAATTAATATGAATATAGTAAATAGAGATAAATGACTACTGCAAATGATAAATTTGTGACTAAAAAAATGCCTAAAATTCACATATAAGCGACTATTAGTAGCTAATTTCCAGTATCTTATAGCTCGACTAACTTAGTCGTATTTATTTTAGTCATTAATAGTTTCCTTATTTAGTCGTATATTTGGTCATTGATTTAGTCATTAATTTATGCAATTAATGATTAAATCAATGACCAAATATACGACTAAATAAGGAAACTATTAATGACTAAAATAAATACGACTAAGTTATTCGAGCTATAAGATACTTGAAATTATCTACTATTAGTCGTTGACTAAAAAAAAGTTGTTTATATGTGAATTTTAGTCTTTTGTTTAGTCACTAATTTCTCATTTTGTACTACTAGGTAGAGAGAGAGGGCGGTAGTTAAGGGGTTAGAGGTAGAGACATAGATGGGTGTTAGGATATTGGGGGTAAGTGGATCAAGAGAGAGAGAGAGAGAGAGAGAGAGAGAGAGAGAGAGTAGGGAGGGGGTATTAGGGGCCTGGGGGGGGAGATATAGGGGTAGGTGGAGGGTGTGGGTGATTAGGGGTAGGGGGTGTTACGTATTTAGAGAGTATTTTTTAGGGGTTTGGGGGGCATGTTATGAGGTTGGGGTGTGTTAGTGATTTGGATAGTGTCGTGTGGGTGATTACGGGTAAGGGGTGCTAGGTATTCTGGGAGGAGGTGTTAAGGGGTTAGGGAGGGATGTTAGGGAGTTGGAGAGGGGGTTTTAGGGGGTTGGGGAGGGGGTTTTAGGGGGTTGGGGAGGGGTTTTAGGGGGTGTTAGGGGCTGGATTTATGCAAAAAATATTCTTTACAAAATGTGTACATGTTTTGGTTCTCTAAAATGTCTGCACATTTTGTTCTCCTAGCCTTCGTGGCATCCCACTTGGCTTCCTTGGGATTTCTCATCCCTATGTTTAATAAACACGTACGCGCTGTTGAATTCTACAACAAGAAAATGTTTTGTAAAAAATCCTTTGCATCTAAAAGGTACCCCATGTTTGTGCGGGGACCCATATAAAAGCATACCTCTAAATCCAAGTTTATCAAATTTTCACATAATTCATTCATCTGGTAATGTATTAAGGTTGTTTCTCAATGCATGCATGGAAAAAATCATGATAGAAACACTCAAAATTATTGGACCATAACTCTATTAAAAGTGAATATGCCTCTATTTCAACAGAGAATGAATGTCCATTACAAGATCACAAACATAAGACTTATGAAATTCTAAGTATCATCTAAACATTTATAAAACTTGAACTCTCCCTATAGAAATTACTTTTCAACCATAGGCCAAAGAGGCAATAGCATATTAAGATTCATAATGCAAAGAGAATGTATTGGAAAATGGATCCTACTATGTGAAATTGATAGACCAACATAAACATACCATCAACCCTCTACCAGAATATGCGAATAAGAGAATAAATTGTGTAATGGATTACATCCTAGCATTATTTTTCCACTCCCCAATATGAAATGAAAGCCATATAATGTGTTAAATTGATATCACATGTGACCATGTTCAATTCTTTTTAAATTTTTTGGACACTTCGCGTTTCTAAATAACCTTTATGCTTGGTATGATCAACATCTTGAGTATCTAGGAACTTTTAAGATGTGGATCCTTCGGACAAGACCTATGTGGAGTGGAGTGAATAATAGAGAGGAAGAGATGAGTTGATATGAAATAGTCTTAAAGGGTTTTGGAATGAAAAATATCAATATTAGAAGAAACAAAGAAAGAGCTCTCCAGTCCTAATATACACAAAATCAACAAAGCATCTATGTGTATATGAATCTAAGGTTTACATAAAAAAGATGTGAATATAAGAAAAAAATCACATTGCCTTAAAAAGTTCGAAATCCAAGAAAAGGAGCAACTTAATTCCACAAATGAAAAAGAAAGATAACTTTATTATTGTCAAATAAATGAACAAGAAATAAGATAAATAGATTAGAGAATATAATATGCAGTCAAGATACTATGGTAGTGTAAAAAATAACACTCCTAGATGATAAAAGTAACAAACAATAAGAGATACAAAAGAAAATAGTAGAAGAAGAATATACTAAGAGGTAAAGGCCCTATCTCAATGGAAACATAATCACTAAAAAATAAAGTAGAAGTAGAAGTAGAAGAGGGATAAAACTTTAATAATGAATAGATAATACCCATATAATTGAGCAGAGTTGTAGTAATTATAATAATATGTATCAAAGGTGCAACTAATGCTATGTTCTTTTCCAATGAGAGTTCTTGATTAAATCACAAATCAGGAAATACCATAGGTTTAAATACTATATGACTTATGTGGGAGCACCACCTTTTAACTCTACAACTCCATAGGCCCCACATCTAGTATATATTAGCAAGGGATCGATGATTCAATAGAAGAGGGAGTTCACATCTCGTAGTAGTATAATTTGAATAGATGAAATTGTGTAATTTGAAATATAAACTAAGTATTCATAAAATAATGTTTTCATAAATAAAATCTATTCTAAAACACAAAATGAGAATTGTGATAAAACAAAATTTGATAATTGCGATAAAAAGAAAAAGTAATTGCAAAAGGGTTATAAATAACACAAAAATAAAGTTGTGAAACATGGAAAATTAGTTAAGTGTTGAAATGTAAACCTAATATTAGCTATCATGAATATTGTTTTGTGGTTTATAGGTGAAATTTAGTTAATCAGCCTAAATTCAAACTCCAAACATCAATATCCAACTAAAGGGGAATGGATGGAAGAAAATTGAATCAACCAAACCAGGTTTAGAAATATAGTGCATAAATGTATTTTTCAGGATTTGAATTAAATTGATAGTCCTTAACAAATATTCCATTGGGATCATGAAGCTATAAATATAGAAATCCCCAACAAGATTAATTCAACTTAGTCATTTTCAATAAAAAAATTCAAACCCTATAAGTGTTATCTAATATATTTACTCAACACTTTAGTAGGATGATCAAGGATCGATGCCACATTATCCTTTCTTAAATGATATAGTAAAAGAATAATATTTTGTTTAAACTCTTGAAAGGTTGTAGGTTATAGGAAAACTAACTTTCACTTGACGTCAATCTAACCAGTTGTTGATTTAAGTTTTGTGAATAAGGTGAAAGTGGTTGAAAATTTTGGAGTTTTAATGGTTTTATTAAAAATATCATCTACATCAACTTAGTTGAAATAAAAAAAGATGATGATGATGGTGGTGGTGATTAACGTCCATTAAGATCATCTTTGGTCTATCAAACCTTAATAGAAAAGAAAGGAATTGTTTGGTTTTCTAAAAAAAATTATTTGGATGCTCAAATAGCTTAGAAATAAGTGTTCCTTAAACTCCATAATTTTTAAATGTTAGAAGACTAGGTAGATATGGATAGTCCCAAGCTACTTCAGGTCTATTCCACTAGTGTTTTCCACTATGAGACAAATTGTCCATAGGTTTCTGTTGTCAACTTAGCAATCTGCTTGACCTTCGTAGCATGCTCTTCCAAGACCGTAACTACTTGCGCAGTTACTACAGCTTGCACTTCCTTTTTAGATAAATGAGTTGTTTCCTTTATTTCCTCAAGCTCGACCTTAATAAAATTAGAGGCCCCGACTGCTTCATTTTGTAGGTCCTCCACCTTCTCACTTCTACCTTGTTTCTCTTACATAGCTGATTGATTTCCATTTGAACTTGTTTATTTTCCACCACATTTGTCATCCTTTCATGGGGTGGCAATGTCTTTATGAGTTATTTGAGCTTCACAGTTATCACCTACGCATTTTCTAGTTTACTTGTTTCTTCCTGCAATACTTCGTTGTCCATAAGTGCTTCCCAGGCCTATGCACTATCATTGAACATCCTCACACATTCTTCCTCAGATTCCCTGATTTTAAGTAAGAAGAAATTTGTATCATTGTCTCACTAATCTTGTACCTCTTAAGGTGTACTTAGTGTCAACTGGGATCCAAATCTCGAATTTTCTCTTTATAGCCCTCAATAGCATTGCAAATTTTTGAGACTCTACTTTCCAGTGGCATTGCCTCAGACATTTCAATATCCAGCGCCTCACTAAAAATTGTTTACATAGCTATTTGTAGGCTTTCTCTTTGTTCCACTACTGCATCATGCTCCTATTGAATTCCTTTGTAACATTCCATGATTTTTGCCCACTCACTTTCTTCCCTCATCATCGCATTGTAGCTTTGCTCCTCTCTTGCTTTATTTCATCTGCAATCCTCAAGTGAATAGTATGCAAAGTATGCATTGGAAATTATGCTAAATGAAAGTTCAGAGTACACAATCCTGCTATACTTGTCTGTACCTATGGTACCAAGCACTAAACTGCTTTTGGAAGCAAGGATATGGCCTCTGATGACATGCTCAGCATAGACTGCAACATTGACCTCTTTTCTGGAAAAGGATAACCTTGTATTCTTGTTGCTAGCTCTTTTGGGTCTTCCATAACCTAGATTCCCTTAACCGCTTCCTATAGCACAACAATTTGGCATGTTAGGCCCCCATACAACTTCAATTTCTCATCAACACATTTTTTCCATATGTCTTCTGAAGTATCCTGAATTCTATCCGTAAGAGTATCAACTTCATCTTCTGGGTGTTGGATTTTCCTGCATAGTGGCCTCCTGCGACCCCTTCATGAGCTTCGACCAAGACCATTGGTCACTCATGCTTCATAAAACAATCCCTCAGTACTTTGTTTGGTCCCAACTTATATAATTGACTAGATATCACTTGATAATCCACTAATTTTCCAATGAAGTGTTTCTTTTGAATGAAAAACAACCCTACTGGTGTCATTCCTGTTGCTAAAAAAATTATAATATCCTCAAAAGATTCATCTTCCATGTTGAATGAAAATAGTTGCGCATATGGGAGGTTATCATCCAAATTAATTGCTTTTTCTCCTGTTTCTGGCCTCGATAGATGGTCAGGTCCTGCATTTAACATTCCCAATTTGACTATGATTTCAAAGTCATACTCTTGAAATAATAAGAGCCATATAGAGATTCTCCCTCCGAATACCAACTTTTTAACGAAGTACCTTAAACCAATATGATCAGTAAACATTTTAAAGTGACCCCCTAATAGGTAGTGCTTGAACTTGTGCAGTGCATAGACCATGGATAACCCTTCTCTCTCTTTCATAGTAAAATTTCTCCTACAGTGGATAACTTCCAAATGGAAAATGCAAAGGATGAGAGATAGATCCCTCTCCTAGTTGAGACAAAACCACACCCAATGTAATAGATGAGGCATCAATGTGAACATGAAAATATTTTCTCCAGTGAGGAAACACTAGAATAGGTGTAGTCACCATTTTTTCTTTCAATGTGTCAAAGCTCTACTGGCACTCTTCATTCCACCAAAATTTGGTATCCTATTTCAACAGCTTCTCCATTAGCATCATGATCTACCAATATCCTTTAATAAACTTCCTATAGTATCCTGTATGTCCCAAATTTGTTCTCAATTGTCGCACTGATGTTGGAACTACAACAAAATAGTCCTTTAGTGGCGGTTTTTTCTTGCAGTGGTCTTGGTAAACCCCCACCTAAAATTTTTTTCAAACCTTTGGAGGCGGTCTTTTAAAACCACCCCTAAAAGTCTTGGAAATCGGACTTTTGGAGGCGTTTTTCTTAAATCTGCCCCCAAAAGTCCTGAAATTTGACTTTTGGGGGCGGTTTTTGGAAACCCCCCCTAAAATCCCAATTCTCATAACTTTTGGGGGCGGTTTGTCAAAACCCCCCTAAAAGACATGAGAATTTAACTTTTGGAGGAGGTTTTTTGGGAAACCCCCTTAAAAGTCATGAGAATTGAACTTTTGGAGGTGGTTGTTTGAAACCCCTCCCTAAAAGCCCAATTATCATAACTTTTGAGGGTGGTTTGTCAAAACCCCCATAAAATTCATGAGAAATGAACTTTGGGAGGCGGTTTGTTTGGAACCCCCCTTAAAAGTCATGAGAATTGAACTTTGGGAGGCGGTTTGTTTGGAACTCCCATTAAAAGGAATGAGAATTGAACTTTTGGAGGCAGTTGTTTGAAAATCCCCCCTAAAAGCCCAATTATCATAAATTTTGGGGGTGGTTTGTCAAAACCCCCACTAAAAGTCATGAGAATTGAACTTTGGGAGGCGGTTTGTTTGGAACCCCCCCTTAAAAGTCATGAGAATTGAACTTTTTGAGATGGTTGTTTGAAAAGCCCCCCTAAAAGCCCAATTCTCATAACTTGTGGGGGCAATTTCTCAAAAAACCCACTAAAAGTCATGAGAATTGAACTTTTGGAGACGGTTTTTTTGGAACCCTCCTTAAAACTCATGAGAATTGAACTTTTGGAGACGGTTTTTTGGCACCCCCATCAAAAGTCATTAGAATTGATCTTTTGGAGGCAGTTTGTTGGAGCGCCCTCCCCACCTAAAAGTCAATAGAATTGAACTCTTGGAGGCAGTTATTTGGAAACCCCCCTTAAAAGTCATGAGAATTGAACTTTTGGAGGCAAGTGTTTGAAACCCCCCTTAAACGTCATGTGAATTGAACTTTTGGATGTAGTTTGTTAGGGGCGATTTGTCAAAACAACCCTAAAAGTCATGAGAATTTAACTTTTGGAGGCGGTTTTTTGGGAACCCCCCTTAAATGTCATGAGAATTGAACTTTTGGAGGCGGTTGTTTGAAAACCCCCCCTAAAATCCCAATTCTCATAACTTTTTGGGGCGGTTTGTCAAAACCCCCCCTAAAAGTCATGAGAAATGAACTTTGGGAGGTGGTTTGTTTGGAACCCCCCTTAAAAGTCATGAGAATTGAACTTGGGGAGGTGGTTTGTTTGCAAACCTCCTTAAAAGTGATGAGAATTGAACTTTTGGAGGCGATTGTTTAAAACCCCCCCCTAAAATCCCAATTCTCATAACTTTTGGGGGTGGTTTGTCAAAACCCCCACTAAAAGTAATGAGAATTGAACTTTGGGAGGCGGTTTGTTTGGAACCCCCCTTAAAAGTCATGAGAATTGAAATTTTCGAGGCGGTTGTTTGAAAAGCCCCCCTAAAAGCCCAATTCTCATAGCTTGTGGGGGCGATTTGTCAAAACCTCCACTAAAAGTCATGAGAATTGAACTTTTGGAGACGTTTTTTTTGGAACTCCCCTTAAAAATCATGAGAATTGAAATTTTGGAGGCATTTTTTTGGTACCCCCCCTCAAAAGTCATTAGAATTGAGCTTTTGGAGGCGGTTTGTTGGAGCCCCCCCCGACCCCCCGAAAAGTCATGAAAATTGAAATTTTGGAGGCAATTATTTAGAACCCCCCCTTAAAAGTCATGAGAATTGAGCTTTTGGAGGCAGTTTATTGGAGCCCCCCCCCCCCCTAAAAGTCATCAGAATTGAAATTTTGGAGGTAGCTATTTGGAACCCCCCATTAAAAGTCATCAGAATTGAACTTTTAGAGGTAGTTTGTTGGGGGCGGTTTGTTAAAACCCCCCCCTAAAAGTCATGAGAATTTAACTTTTGGAGGCTGTTTTTTGGGAACCCCACTTAAAAGTCATGAGAATTGAGCTTTTGGAGGTGGTTGTTTGAAACCCCCCCTTAAAATATCAATTCTCATAACTTTTGGGGGCAGGTTGTCAAAACCCCCCCTAAAAGTCATGAGAAATTAACTTTAGGAGGTTGTTTGTTTGGAACCCCCCTTAAAAGTCATGAGAATTGAACTTTGGGAGGCGGTTTGTTTGGAACCCCCCTTAAAAGTCATGAGAATTGAAATTTTGGAGGCAGTTGTTTGAAAACCCCCTCTAAAAGCCCAATTTTCATAATGTTTGGGGGCGGTTTGTCAAAACCCCCACTAAAATTCATGAGAATTGAACTTTGGGAGGCAGTTTGTTTGGAACCCCCCTTAAAAGTCATGAGAATTGAACTTTTGGAGGCGGTTGTTTGAAAAACCCCCTAAAATCCCAATTCTCATAACTTGTGGGGGCAGTTTGTCAAAAGCCCCACTAAAAGTCATGAGAATTGAACTTTTGGAGATGGTTTTTTGGCACCCCCCTTAAAAGTCATGAGATTTGAGCTTTTGGAGGCGGTTTGTTGGAGCCCCCCCCTAAAATTCATGAGAATTGAACTTTTGGAGGCAGTGATTTGGAATCCCCCCTTAAAAGTCATGAGAATTGAAATTTTAGAGGCAGGTGTTTGAGACCCCCCTTAAAAGTCATCAGAATTGAACTGTTGGAGGTAGCTTGTTTAACTCCCCCCTAAAAGTCATGCAAATTAAAAATTTGGCTGCAGTTGTTTAAAAACCCCCCTTAAAAGTCACTATAATTGAATATTTGGAGGCATCTTTGTGAAACCCCCCTAAAAAAAAATGAGAATTGAACTTTTGGAGGCGGTTTATTGAAATCCCCCCTAAAGGTCACGTGCATTTAAATTTTCGAGGAAGTTTTTTGAAAACCCCCTAAAATTCATTTGTGTATGTGGGTTAGGTGTGTCACATGGGTTCAACAATGCATCTCATCAAAGCATTGGAGCAAAGTACACACAAGCTATTGTAGTGTTAGGAAGGGTGTGCATCATCATTCAACACCATATCCCATTAGAGCTTTAAATTGAGGCAGTCATGCTAGGTTTTTCACATCAAAGATGGTTCTCACACTCCAACTTTCCATGATCCATGGTAAAAATACAAACTCGTGTGCCATAACATTATCCTTTATGACTAATCGACCATGTGTAGGGCCCTAATCACCACATGATCCCTACACA
This sequence comes from Larix kaempferi, assembly GCA_027924585.1. Taxonomy (NCBI): domain Eukaryota; kingdom Viridiplantae; phylum Streptophyta; class Pinopsida; order Pinales; family Pinaceae; genus Larix; species Larix kaempferi. The sequence goes on along the minus strand of BSBM01002398.1, from coordinate 40,390 downwards.
AGGAATATTTAGCTTGCAAGTGGGTATGGTGGCCATTTCAATATTTACAACATCATGGATGGTTCGTGAAGCCTAATCCATGAAGTCCATTGTGTTAGATCAAAATCTAGTTTATAATGAATGGTAGTTACCTCAAGGTCTTGTGACCTATGGGCATTTCTCTGTACCACCACATAGGCCATATGCAAGGAATATTTAGCTTTTGAGTAACACGTTGTCATTTTTTTTAGTATTTTCATGTCGTGGATGGTTCTAGGAGCCTATGTTATGGTCTAGGGCCAAAATGTAGGTTCTTGGGAAATAAAACTTTATTTTGAGACTCATGGGCGATGCATAGGGACTCGAGTCATCATACATACCCTAGATAGGGAATATTTTGTTTATAGTCTAAGATCTTGTGTTTATTTTTGCACTAATTTTGGTTTGATAAAATCCCATACAATGATCATTCAAACCTTGATGTCAAAGTCTTTGATCTAAAACCTTGGTTATAAATAATGTAGGGTCAAAGTTTATTGTGTTAGTCTGTTGAGTTGGTGCAGTAGGCATGTTAGAGATTGGGTTAGGGGGTAGTGGGTTAGGTTTAGAGGGACACTGGCTTAAAGGCATATTTTCTACAATTTCATAATGTGGTAGGTTTTGGGGAGTTTTGGGATTACAAGCGAGGCACCTAAGGGATCAGTGGGTTAGTGGGCAAGGGGTTCTAGTTTTGTTGGTACTAGTGGTTAATTGGTTTATAAGTTATCATGTTATTCGGTTTGGGGATAGATGTTAAGGTTAGGTACAAGGTGAGGGGGTTAGAGGTTGAAGCTTCCTAGGTGCATGAATTCATTGCATGGATCAAGTGTGCCAAGTGCATGAGTCATTTACATGGGTTGGTTGTGTTAGGTTATTATCTAATTAGTGGCATTATTTACGGTGTCCATTTAAATATTTCAATAAGACCATAAACAATTCCTCAAAGAATCACACCTAACGTCTCAACAATATATATGATCCTCAAGTCAGGATGTTGACGCCATTAAGAGGTTGTAGGCACTAGGTATGTGTCTCGGGGCTATGGACATGGTCGAGGGAGGAATCCATTTTTAAGAATGTCAAAGGATCATAACATAAGGAAAATCCATAAATACCAAGGAATCATTAATTGCAATGTCATATTATATTTGAATATTATTCTATGTAATTTTGTAAAGGCCAATTGTATGTCAATAAGGCTAAGTAGATCATAAGGACCAAATTTTGATTGATTGAGTAATAAAGGGATGAATAGTTATTTGAGCCGCAAGTAAGTGTTTCAACTTTCACCTTTCACATATAGGAATGTCTGTAAATAGTAATTAGTTGCATTAGTTGTAGATGCAATTGCATTCAGCATATTAGTTGAACAGTGATAATTTGGATGCATGTGAGATCCAATTAATAATACATCATGTTTATCTATGTATACCCAATTGTGGATTATGGTGTCCATTCAATTTCATACTATGCTTATCCATCCCACAATTGTGGATTTTCCTCTTCCATTTTATGATGTCAATACGAGGTTGTTTAATACTAGAATTTGAGAAAATAATTTTTCAGTATTGACTTTCGTCACTTATTCTTTTGTCTATTTCTCCCTTCTCCATTGTTATCCTATTAATGTTATTACTTTGTCTCTTCATTATGATGTAAAGCATATTATTTGTATCAAAGAACCCATTGGCTCATCGTAGCTAGCTTGTCAAATACCATGATACAAAACTCCTCACTAGAGAAGTTTTAAAGCCGGAGAAAGTTTCTACATCCTTGGCGACCTGAATTCTTAGTTTCATGGGATAAAATATAGGACCAAATAACAAGTAACTAAACTAAAAATGACCACATAAAAATAACATTAAGAATATGAATTGGTAGTTTATTTAGTCATTTTTAGTTATGTCACTCTGATGATGGAAAATTACAATTTTGATAATGAAGTTGTACAATTTACTAAATTTTGTCTCTGTCATATCTAGTTCGACGTGCTTATCATGTCCATATATTATTTCACCATTTTTTATTATGTATTATCCCTTCAACAAATCTGCTAAGTTGCATCATGTGCGTCATCATAGTGTGGTTGAGTCAAGTCTTGGATATTTGTCATCTTTCCCTCTAATGAGCATTGTCATGTGTTGAAGTTGTTGTCATTTTGTTCAGCTCATCATACATTTGGTCACATTCATATTTCAATTGAACAAAACCGTCGTCATTTGACCCTTTTGATAGTCTGTTAAAGTTTCAGTAAGTTCATGTATTTTGCGTCATGTTAGCTAAAAATTGTCAATTTCATAACTTCCATTAATTATCCATATGCATCCATTTGTCATGTTTCTTGTCACGCCTAAGTTTAGAAAGTTCTAAAGTCCCCTGTCGGGTCACTGCTCTACACAAAATTGCCAATATCCTCCATTTTGAAAAGAAAAAAATCTCCTACATGTTTGTAAAAATCCCTTCATTTATACCCATCGATGTACGTCACAACCCATAATTTTGTAACAATGTATATATTCATCATCATTATACTAGTATATTATTATCGAAATATATAATATTGTTATAATTATAATATAAAAACACACACACACACATATTTGCGCAAAAAACAAAACAATATATTTCATGGTGGCCCTTCCACCTCCTCCCTAGTGTCCTATGCAAGGGAATCATGTGGAATTCCATATTCTCTCATTAATGCATCTTTTTGTCAATTATATGGGATCTCCAGAGACTAAATTGTCTCTTAGTAAACATACATTTTCCATTGTATTATAGTTATAGAACTTTCTTGGTAACATGTCCATTAGAAATATAAGATAATTAATACAAGTGTTGTTGTGGTTATAACTAGACATTACCCATATAATATTGGATAGCTTAACACCTTTTTCTAAACTAGAGATTTTATTATTGTTATTTTGATTTTGAATAGCAAGAATTTTGATGAAAAACTAAATCCCATATGGATATATATGCAATTATAGTAATGTATGTCTAGTGTTTATTTAGTTGAAACCATATAAGGCATCCAAAAATACCTTGAAGAAATAGAAGGAAAACCTAATCACTTGTCTTCACATATGTAGGTGAATATGGATAGATAAAGGAGAATTTTCTCTTAATGTTTATGTGTGCTATTATAATAAAAAAAACTAACTTATCTTCCATATAAGAATATACTCTAATAACTTATATTGTTTCCAATGGTGTGCACGTGTGATATCCGTGACCTAGAGCATTTGGGTATTGTTCAATCAAATCACAGCTATGAAGAGAGAGGTGGATCATTGTTTGTGTATGCGTGGTGAAGGCAGATCACAAATTGCAGATCATAAAAACCACCATATTGTAGCAAATCATAGAGTATTAAGCTTGCAATAAAAATTTGAATTCTAGATCCATCAAATATATTATATATTAGATCCCGCAAGATCTTATTTATTGTCCTCCATATGGCACATTTCAAGCATTGTCATCAAATTTCTTAAGTTGGGCATAAGGTTCATTCAAGGAGAAATTTGCTTGCTTTTTTTGTTCCATGCCAGGAGAACACCCGTGAAAGGTTTTATTAACTTGATACTTCTAAACTTGGTTGGAGTTTTTGTTCCAATGCCTATTAAATTCACAATTGGAAGTTACCAGAGTTAAGACATGAGCATTTGAATGGAGTACGAAGATCAAGAGAGAGTATCATGCATTCAAGTCCAAAGACATCCCAGAGTAATAGCATATTAGTCATCACTTGTGACTTTTTTACAAGAGAACTGCATGTCTCAATCTACACATCCATCTGAAATCTATGCAAGTGAATCATTTTATTTGACAACTAAAGCTGCTACTAAATCACCTACCACCGATATGTACAGAGAAGACATAATCCAAATCTTTGAACAAGAAGGTCTGATATGAATGGTGACTAAAAGCATAGGTGATTCGGATCTAGGCAACAACAGTAGTGACAATGAAAATCAAGATGAGAGTGAATCTTTGTTTGAGTACCATGCTCGGATTATATGGACAAGTCTGGCATAAACAATTGAGAAAATTGATGATATTTTAGTAGTTGGCATAGCTTTTTTCTATGGTGACATTGTTTCCTTTGTTTTAGATCCATCAAGGAAGATGGGCACAATAGTCAATGTTGATCTCATGGTAATTTTAAAATCTCTAAGTGGAGAAATTATAAGAAACATTGATAGCAAAATCCTAGTAAGATTGTGCCCCTTTGCAGTGGGAGATTATGTTATATGTGGTCCATGGTTGGGCAGGGTTGGTGATGTAGTACAAAATGTAACGGTCATGTTTGATGACAATGCAAAGTGCAAGATAAAGAGGTATGATCCTGGATTCATAATCCCTTTATGTCATAATCTAGTAGAATATTAGAATTATCCTTATTATCTAGGTCAACATGTTCGTGGCAGTTCATGTACAGTTTTCAAGAATTCTCAATGGTTGCAAGGAACACACAAATAAGGCCGTGTAGAAGGTACAATAAGTAATGTGGAAGTCAGATCTCTATATGTCAACTAGATTGTTGCAACTGTTCCAGGCAGTGGTTCCCAATCACCATCTACACCTGCAGAGCAGCAGGACCCTAATAAATTGACACTCTTGTCTTGTTTCTCTCATGCTAATTGGAAAATTGGTGGTTGGTGTTTGGTTCCCACCTATGAAAATTTTTCCACATCAGTGGCTACTAATATGGAATACATTGCATCAAATGGAGACATAAAAACAGTTAAAGAGAATGAAAGTTTGAAAGCAAATTCTGGAAACATTAGTGATGATGCTTTAAGTCACAAGAAAATCTTCAAAATCCTTGTGAAACATGATCAACAAGGATGCATGGAGGATGCTACTGAACAGGCTCTCTTTGTACTCAAGACAAAGACTAAGGTGGATGTGGTTTGGCAGGATGGCATGCAGTCTGTTTGTTTCTATTCATGGACCTTGTAGATAGATGCACGCAGCCACTAATATTTGCACACAGCCGCTAAACCAATCATATTATATGCACGCAACCGCTAAACTATTTCCCATGTGTATTTTGTTATGTTCTGTAAAATTGGAATATTTTCACCCTAAAGGAATCTAGGTTTTAAGTTAAATTGTCTAACTCGGTCTTTTCATAGTAGGTTGGGATTTTTATAGACCATCCACTTCCAGTTATGCACCAGAAGCCATTGGATTACACATAAGTCCTGGGGCTATTGCCTTGAAGCCTTTGGTTTAGCCAAATGAGTCTACCCAGGCGTGGTGCACCCAGAAAATGTGCAACTGTCGAAGTTGGGTGACTGTCTAAGGATGTTGTAGGATGTCCTTAGTCTATATCAGACCCCAACATCCCTAATTGTGCATGAAAATCATGAAAATATTCTAACTCTAAAACAAAATGTAACTAATTAAAGTTTTAATTCTGTTTTTTGGGAAGAAATGATTCTCAAATTATCTCAAACATGTGATGTGTAAGGTATTTTTCAAATGCAAATATGTGTGAATGGCACCTTCAAAGTCATACAACTCCAAGCATAACTCAATTCTAATCCAAACTTTTCAAGCTTTGTAAAAAAAAAATGCAATTTTTTCTCCTTTTTTAAACCAAAATTTAAGACTTAAAAACTTTTAAAACTTTTGTAAATTTTTTTTTAGTTAATCTAATTAAAGATTTAACAAATTTCAAAAATATTGCAATTTTTTTTTCTTTTCCAATCTAAAATTAAAGATCTAAAAACTTTAAAAATTGTGCAATTTTTTTTTGGTTAATCTAATTAAAGATTTAACAAATTTCAAAAATGTTGCAAAATTTTTTCTTTTCCAATCTAAAATTAGAGATTTAAAAACTTTAAAAAATTGTGCAAAAATTGTTTTGGTTAATCTAATTAAATATTTAACAAATTTCAAAAATGTTGCAAATTTTTTTCTTTTCCAATCTAAAATTAGAGATTTGAAAAAAAAGTTGATAAAAAACTTTTTATAGTTGGTTTAAATGCCTATAAATCTACACATATCCCCACTCAATCCAAACTCTTTTCCCTCACTATGCATCCTCATTTAATCAAAACTCTTCAATCTTTTCCAAGGTATGGTAAACACATTTTCAAGTTAATCAAACTGTTGCAATAATTTCTAAAAATTGGAGGCATCAAGCGGCAAATCAAAGCACTCCAAATTAGCAGGCCTTTGGCACTCGAATTTCACCCAAACAATATCGCTTTCAACTAATGGGGAGTTTGGTGATCGATTCGCTTACCCTAGCCTTGAACGCTGAGGTCTCAAAGAGATTTCAACAAACTCAAAGCTTATCCTATCCTTCATGCAGAGCTTTCAAGAAACTAAGAAGTTAAAAGGTGAGACTAAGATCTTGAAGATGCAGAGCTTGAAGATCCTACCGGAGAATTAGGCAGAGTTTAAGGGACAGAGATTGAATTTCTTGAATGCTTCAATGAAAATTCACACCGATCTAAAAGAATAATGTTGAGTCTCAACATACGCAGAGGTTAAAGAATGCATTTAAATGCTGAGGTGTAATATCTTTCACATGCAGAGGTAGAGTACATCAACATGTTGAGTTTAACATAGTGGGAAGAGTTTCAAAATCGTAGCATCTGCAGGGTTTCAATAAGTCTCTACAAACCTTCAACCCCAATCTACACAGAGCTGGAATAAACTCAGAGGACAATGAAAAAGACTCACGCAGAGCAGGTGTAGAGATTCAACACAGAGATCGAAGGGTTGGAAGCAATGCAGCATTCACCATACAACAACAAATGAAAATGCCTCCCAAGTGCAAATCATGGCAGTGTGTGAAGAACACGCATAGATAACAGGCTATCAAATCTTTCAACGCAGAGTTTGAAGAATTTTTAAACGCAAAGGAAAAATATTTAACGTTGACTTGTTCCATCTTCAAATCGTGGCATGGTTTAAATATTTTGGCAGAAATTTTTAAAGGTTTAAACGCTGAGCTTTTCCATCTCCCGGGGTTTTAAGGATCTATGCAGAGTGTTAAGGTTAGATTAAAAATCAGATTCTGAATCTGTCGTCAATCTTAATTGAAATTCTAAACTGGCCTTCTGCCCGATCGCTGGTCAAATGCTTCCCACATTCACCATGGATCTTGGTGATGGCGTATTAGTTAAGGCTGGGACTTTGCACTGGCGCAGAGCTTAAAACATTGTCCAATGCACTCATCATATAGATGCATCAACAATTTAAACGCAGAGGGTTTCAGAGCTTTTCCATGCAGTGTTTGAGGGGAAAATACAGGCAGAAGCTCCAACAATCTCGATGAACCTTCAATCCCAAAGATTATTAAGAGCAGCTACACGCAGGGAGTATGGATTCACGTAAATATTAATACTTCAATGTATATATTCAATTGAGGTTGAAGCTTTTAAAAATCTTAATATGCAGAGATAAAAACGCTTGGTAAAAAGTTGAACATGGGGTTAGACTGCAAAGAGGATGCATTCCCACGAATCCTCAGGCAGACAGAGCATCGATCCTATGAATTAAGGAAGTTTGCTATGTATAGTTCAACATGCAGAGACTTGAATATAGATCTGGAAATTTTTTAACAGAAAACAAGGCAAAGGTCGAATCCTTTAAAAGACTTTAACACAGCAAAGATCAAACCAGAGTTTAAAATCCAATAAAGATTCAAATGGAATTTTAAGTCAGTTTTGAGCATAGCTAAGATCTTTAATGGTGATTTATAACAAACTAGACTTCAAGTAATCCCAGAAATTCAAACTATTTCAGACATACACTCAATTAAAAAATCAAGAAAATCAGATCTGACTATAAATTGAGAGAACTTGATGAATTAAAGGTGCATTTAGGTCAATCTTTCGCTTTTTTGACTGGATCTTAAGTTCTTTTAATGATATTTAAGTTACAAAGGAGCAGACCTGAAGGAAGAACACCTCAAAACTTGAAGAAAATTTAGGAAAAATCAAGAAAATTCAACAAGCCAGTATGGTCGCCATTATGATAACAACATTTAGTGCAGGGTTGTGTCTACACTAGTTTAACTATCCTCCTAAGAAATGGTGAGTTCCTACGTCAGAAACTTGAAAATATTATTACAAATTTTCAAAAGATCTATATCTATTCATTAATCAAGACAAACATATTTAAGATCTAAAGCCATCCAAGAATTAAATTCATACAAGATAAACCAGATTTAAACTCATAGATGGTATAAACTTGAATCTATTCATAGTAGAACAATGGAGAAATACATCCTTACCATGGCATTAGATATGAATCCTTCCTGCATTGACATGAGATTCCCTTCCTTCACCCTTGCTTTTGAAGAATTTGAGCTCTTTCTCCTCCTTCAGAATCTTTCCAGCATTTCGTTGCTCTTCCTTTGTGTGTCTTTACCATGCCCAAAAAGCCTTTCTTATATAGCATTGGTAAATCTGCCTTAGTTTTATCTTTTGAGTGTGGGATAATCTATTTTAGATTATTTTAACTTAAAAACCCATTTTTCATAGTTTTTAGGCTTTTTTCACCATTTAGAATGAGTTTAAGCACAATTAATGCATTTTAATGCATTTCTTAGAGAGGATTCATCTCTGCATGAACTTGTGTCATGTCTTCCTGCTGCAGGTGCATGGTAAAAATGTGCTTCTTCTGTCACTTGAATAAGGGTGTTAATTTTAGTGTTAACAAAATCAAGGGACACTCAGAAGCAACCCTTGTTCATGAATCCACTAGCCCAAGTGAGCTATGGCATAGAAGGCTTGCTCACATCAACTACAAAGCACCACCCTATGTGAGAAAAGTAGTAACAAGATTACCAGATCTGAAGGTTGATCATGAAGGCACTTGCAAAGGATGTGCAAAAGGGAAGAATATCGAGAATCCATTTCCAAAGAGTGAAACAAAGACTAAAAGCACTTTGGAATTGATCCCTTCAGATGTATGTGGTCCAATGAACTCCACATATTTGAGTGGATATGAATACTACCTTACATTTATTGATGACTATTCAAGAAAGACTTGGATATATTTTCTAAAAGGAAAAGATGAAGTCTTTGGAAAATTCAAGGAATTCAAAGCCTTGATAGAAAATAATTCAAAAAAGAGAATCAAGACACTCAGAAAAGATAATGGTGGAGAATACACTTCAAAGTATTTTGAACTCTTTTGTAAAGAAGCTGGAATCAAGAGGGAACTAACTACTCCCTACAGTCTTCAACAGAATGGTGTTGTGGAAAGAAAGAATAGAACCATTATGGAAGCAGTGAAGACAATGTACATGATCAAGAACTTCCTATGTATCTATGGGCTGAAGCAGCAAGGATTAGAGTCTATGTCCAAAATAGTTTGTCTCATAATGCACTTGGATTCAAGACTCCAGAAAAAATGGTCACAGGGAAGAAACCTGAGGTAATCTACCTTAAGATATTTGGGTTCCCTGTATATGTTCACCTACCAAAAGAGAAGAGAAATAAGTTGTACCCTTCCAGAAAGAAAGGAATATTTGTTGGATATTGTGAAGCATCCAAGGAATTCATAATATACATCCCAAGATTCCATCACATGGAAATTACTAGAGATGTAACATTTGATGAAGAAGATGCTCTCAAAAGATCTAGAAAGAGCTAGTGTGAAGAAGAATATGAAGAAGATATACCTCCTAGAAATATAGAAATTGTTTCCTTCCCTGAAGAGGAAACACTAGAAGACCATGATATGATAGAACCTCAATAACCCCCACCTATGAACATATCACATAAGAGAAATCCAGCATGGGAAAGATAAATTATACAGGAAGTAGAAATATATGGAGCACCAGAATTCTCCACTAGAGCAAGCAAGAAAATGAAGCCATTCTACATGTATGTGGCTTTGGTGTGTGATCTTGTAGATCAAGAACCTAAGATTTATGAAGAAGCAATCCATAAGAAAGAATGCGTAGAAGCAATGACAGAGGAGTACCAATCAATAATGAAGAATGATGTTTGGGATGTAGTTCCCAAACCAAAAGACAAGAGTGTGGTATCCTCCAAATGGATATACAAGATCAAGCATGTTGTGGATGGTAGCATTGAAAAGTATAAGGCAAGGTTTTTGGCCAAAGGATTCTCTCAGAATTAGGGAATTGACTATGAAGAAACATTTGTAGCAGTTGCAAGGTACAATTCCATTAGAACCATCATGGCACTTGCATCAATGATTAAGTGAATATTACATGACATCCTTCCTGAATGGTGTAATTGAGGAAGAAGTGTACATAGAACAACCACAAGGATTTGAGGTTGAAGATAGAAGAACTCACGTATGCAAGTTGAGGAAAGCTCTATACGGGTTGAAACAAGCTCCTAGAGCTTGGTATGGGAGCATTGATAGCTTCTTGACAAGCTTGGGATTTACCAAAAGTAAAGCTGATCCTTGTGAAAATCTTCACAGCAAATCTAAGAGATGATGTATACCTCACAATGAAAGAATTTAGGAATAAGATTAAGAGTGGTCAATGTAGTAAAATGAGCAATAGAATAATAGTATAGTAGAACTCAGATAGAAGAAAAATAACTTCACCCACACTGATTCATTAATCATAATATGGACAAATAAGTAGTACAATGCATGAGGATTCGAATGCCAAGGTGGCAATTGGAATTAGCCTTCATGGAGTGATCAAAACATCACCGAGTGCCATTAAGTCACAACTAGAATTCTATCTCATCATCGGTGGAGTCATCAATGCATAAGTAACTGTCAACCATCAGTCAAACTGAGTCTAACTGAATGTGGTAGGTGTAACTAAGTGTAACTAGCACATGGAGACATTAACTAAATGAAGGAGGCTCAGTGGAGGGTACATGAGGACCTAACTGGAGTCATAATGGGTAGTCTACTCTCACTGGAGGTCCATTGGAGTGATACAGTCAGTTGAGAGTCAGTCTTTCCTTAAATCAAGGAGAGAACTAAAGGTAACTGAAGTGCAACTGAGTGATAGGTGAGAGAGGACAAGTGGCTTCCAAAAATAAAGGAATAAAAGGGTGCACTAATCTCTAGGAGGGCTAAGACTGATCCATGAGAAGCTCCCAGGGCTAGCTAGCTGAGGGCTAGGTGCTGGGACTGATGACTGGGATGCATGCATAAATGCATGCAAGACTAAAACTACAAATAATGAAAATGCTGGTAGGACTAGGATGGAGTATAGGAATATCCTAACACCCCCCCTTAATCTATCCTGGGCCCTGCTAACTGAGACCAAAGGTCACCCAATACAAATGAATAATAATAATAGTCAATAAACCGAGGAAATGGGGAAAACCTCATGGGAAAAACACCCCCCCTCAAAATAGATTGTAAGGCACACACAAAAATAAATGCTCCAAACTCAAGCAGGTGTGATTCTTGGTCATATGTCTGGAGATATCTTTTGCTTGGGAAGAAGTGGTTCATGCTCAAAAGGCATGTGCTTGTACTTTCTCTTTAGATCGAATGTGATGAGAACAAATCCAAAAGTATGAGGATGATCCTTGAATCTGTGATTTGAATTAGCTGAGGTAGGATCAAATCTATGAATATGCAGATAGAATTTTGTCTTCTCCTTTGAACTATCATGGGTGAGATCATGCCCAAAAGAACCATCAAATATCAGTGATTGCTTGGAATACAAATCCGATCCAAGACTTGAATCATGGTTGCTTAATATCTCCTTTGAACCATTAGAGGTGAGATCTAAACCAGTAAATGCATGAGAAATTATCCCAAGCGAATGGCAATGGCCATCATCTTCAATAACCTTCTGAGAGCATGAAAAAATGATCTTATAGTAGTAAATAAGAGGTGATTGATCAAGGAGAGCGAATGCATTACCTCCAATGGCTGATTTAACCCTTGAAATAGTCAGTAGATCATGATGCAAACCAATAGACTTTGGTGCAAGAGAGGATTTAGGAACCTCTGCAATTTCTAGAGTGTGAGCTGGCACCGAATTCGAAATAGAAGAAATTTAGAGCATGAGTTTAGAATCTATAAGTTCTTTTTCTTTATGGCTAAATTCAATATGAGATATGTTTGATACCGATTCATGATCTGAGAGACCATCAAGGGGATCGAATGCATCACTGGGCTTGCTCTCGAAAGGGTTTGGACAAATCCCTTCATTTTGTTTGCCAAAGTTTTCATCCAGTTGGGCCCATAGCTCTATTGGAGACTTAACATCAATGAAGTGGTGTACCATACATTGAGACACATCATACATCATGAATGCATAGACAGTGTCACCTTTATTTAACCAGTAATTCTCTTCTTCACAGAATTCGAACTCTCTTTCAAAACAATAATCAAAGAGATCATGGCTCTTCAAATATGCTATCATTTTTGGTTTCCATTCATCATAGTTGAAAGGAGAAAGAGGAGGGATTTCTTTTGAATACATTGAAGCTGTAGAAGACCTGCAAAAACAATAGAAATGTCTGCAACTGCTATTGCTACAAAAGTGCACAAACTGCTGCAACTGCTGCACTCGAAATCTTGACAATAAATTGCAAAAAACTCTCAGGAATGGAGATAAACAATACTCAACATGGTCTGATACCATGTGAAAATCCTCAAAGTAGATCTAAGAGTTGATGTATACCTCACAATGAAATAATTTAGGAATAAGATTAAGAGTGGTCAATGCAGTAAAATGAGCAACAGAATAATAATACATTAGAACTCAGATAGAAGCAAAATAACTTCACACACTGGTTCATTAATCACAATATAGACAAATAAGTAGTACAATGCATGAGGATTTGAATGCCAAGGTGGAAATTCGAATTAGACTTCATGGAGTGATCAAAATATCACTAGAGTGTCATCAAGTCACAACTAGAAGTCTATCTCATCATCGGTGGAGTCATCAATGCACAAGTAACTGTCAACCATCAGTCAAACTGAGTCTAATTGAGTGTGGTAGGTGTAACTGAGTGTAACTGGCACATGGAGACACTAACTGAATGATGGAGGCTTAATGGAGGGCACATGAGGACCTAAATGGATTCAGAATGGGCAGTCTAGTCTCACTGGAGGTCCATTGGAATGATACAGTCAGTTGAGAGTCATTCTTTCCTTAAGTCAAGGAGAGAACTAAAGGTAACTGAAGTTCAACTGAGTGGTAGGTGAGAGAGGATGAGTGGCTTCCTAAAATCAAGGAAGAAGGGCGCACTAAGCTCTAGGAGGGATAAGACTTATCCATGAGAAGATTCCAGGGCTAGCTAGTTGAGGGCTAGGTGCTAGGACTTATGACAGGGATGCATGCAATTGCTTGCATGCATGCAGAAATGCATGCAAGACTAAAACTACAAATAATGAAAATGCTGGTAGGACTAGGATGGAGTATAGGAATATCCTAACAATCCTAACCTTTACCTTAATATTATGGATGATGAACCTATCATACTATTACTGTATGTGGATGATCTATTTCTAACAGGAAATGAGAAACAGATCATGGAAAGCAAGAAGAAGCTAGCTACAGATTTTGAGATGAAAGATCTCGGATTGATGCATTACTTCTTAGGTCTGAAAGTATGGCAAGGCCTAGAAGGAATCTTTCTCAACTAGGGAAAGTATGCTGTGTAAATCTTGAAGAGATTTGATATGTTGGAATGTAAATCCATGGCCACTCCCATGGATACCAAATTGAAGTTGTTAGCTGATGAATCATCAGAATTAGTGGATGTGACTTAGTACAGACAGATTATTGGGTCGTTGATGTATCTGATGAATACCAAGCCACATATATGCTTTGTTTTGAACACCCCGAGTCAGTATCTAGTTGAGCCTAGACATGTTCACCTAATAGCTGTAAGGCATGTGATGAGGTACCTAAAAGGTACGCTAGAATTTGGTCTATATTATCTTGCAGATCATGAATTCAGATTGTATGGTTATACAGATGCAGATTGGGCTGGAAGTGTCTCAGACAGAAAAAGCACATTGGGTGGATGTTATTGTCTAGGATCTGCTATGATCTCATGGTTTAGCAGGAAGCAGTCCAGTGTGGCTCTCAGCACAGATGAAGCGGAATATATAGTATCTTGTTTTGCTAGTTGTGCATCCATATGGATTGGGAAGCTGTTATCAAGACTATTTGACTTAGAGATGGACTCCATTGTGATCTTGTATGATAACCAGAGTTGTATCAAGATGACGGAGAATCCAGTCTTCCATGATAAGTCAAACAACATAGAGATCCGATATTTTTATATATGGGATATGGTGCTAAAAGGAGCTATAAAGCCTGAGTATGTGAGCATTAATGAACAAGTTGCAGATGTATTGACCAAACATCTGTCTCGACTAAAGTTTGAGTATTTCCGAGACAAGCTTGGTGTATTTCAGAAGGATCCTCCTCGAAAGGGGGAGTGATATGGTCTATGATGATATTTGGATCGACGATAAGGTCGATGATGACGATACTTATATCGATGATGAGGATACTTGTATCGATGATGAGGATACGTATTACGACGATGAGGTTGATGATGAGTATACTTGTTCTGACTATGAGGTCGATGAGTGGTCCTTAGACTTTGTCTAAGTGTAGGAGTGGATTGTATCATCCTTGGACTTTAGACATAAATGCATCTGGAGACCTATGTCTTCGAGAAGTGGTCCTTAGAATTTGTGTAAGTGGACAAGTGGATTTTATCATCCCTGGAATTTTGTCCTAAATGGATCCGAAGACCCGTGTCTTCGAGAAGTGGTCCTTAGACTTTGTCTAAGTAGACAAGTAGATTGTATCATCCCTAGAATTTATCCCTAAATGGATCCGGAGACCTGTGTCTTCGAGAAGTGGTGCTTAGACTTTGTCTAAGTGGACGAGTTGATTGTATCATCCCTGGAATTTTGTCCTAAACAGATCCGGAGACTTGTGTCTTCGAGAAGTTTTCCTTAGACTATGTCTAAGTAGACGAGTGGTTTGCATCATCCTTGGAATTTTGTCCTAAACGGATCCGGAGACCTATGTCTTCGAGAAGTGGTCCTTAGACTTTTTGTAAGTTGACGAGTGGATTGCATCGTCCCTACACATGATATGTGTCTTAAATTGATAGGGATTGATCATCTCGTAAGTCGATCAGGATTGTATCATCCTTGGACTTATGTCCTAAAGTGAGAGGGATTGATCATCCCGTAATTGTGTCTTGTAGATTATGATGTTGTTGATCGGTGTTACACCTAAAATATTCCCATCATCAGTTTCAGTATATACATCCCTGAAGTTACCCTGATTGAGTGATTGACCTGGAAGGATTTGTACACATTTGTACTAGGTTTTGAGAGGCCATTGTAGGCTGCACTCCTGCAACCTTTGACATCGCACCTTGCTCCATTACAGGGTGCAACGAAGTCAGTTAGATGGAAAAAATAGCTTCTTCGAGTTCTTTCTCGAAGCTTGCTAACTTGAGACCCTATCCTCGATCTCTTGGGAGAGTTGGCATTCGATTCCTAACACTTTGGAAAGATCCCTTAAGCCTCTCCTGTCATATCTCAACCTATCCTATCCATATCCTATCCACTTAGTCCTATTTAGATGAAGCTCACTCCCACTCTAAGGGGAGGAATTCTATGGTGTCTACATGCTGGTGAAATCACTTTTGAGAGATCTCTACTCATCCTTGAGAGACTCAAGCTTCCTTAGGAGGAAATGGAAAATGGATATGTTGGAGAAGGGCTGCAACGTTAAGCCTTGGTTGTAGTTCTATATATCTGCTATGTATTTCCCTATTTTTATAGTAATACAAATGCTTTCCACCAATATTGTTCATGTGTATAATGATATTGAGTAGTCTACCTGCTTAACTGTTCACTTAGATCTCTTATTGTATAAATTCCCTTTACTTGTTTCTCTTGTTTCTTGTCTTGATAGGTCTTGCAGCTTGGATCAGACAACCGTGAGACATGGAGCAGCATTCAAGAGGAAGGATCACGAAGTGAAATGTAAGACATCTAGTACTCGATCCTTAAGTAGATCTAGGAAATGCATTTGTAGCTTGTCTCATTTGTTCTAGACTTACATTGAGCTAGGGAGATCAAGCCTTGAGTCCGCTCTCGGTAGATTGTCCGATAAAAAAATCTGGCGACCATATTAGGGAATACACATCTGATTCTATAATTGCCTAAGAGTCATTTTGAGTTGATTGCTTGACACAAGCCTTCCATTTGTATTTTTCTTCGTGAGTTGATTTCACTATCAGATCTTCATCTTGAAGACTCTGGTCTGCTTCCTTTGAGTTTATACTACTCATTTCAAAACCATTCCATAGTTCATTGCTTGGAGATCTGATTCATTTTTGGACTTAGATCTCGCCTGTCGCACCTGGTTAGTGGAAACAGAGTGACATTGTGTCATTTCTGGCATTTGTTCTTTACCTATTAGTCACTCATCACATCCTTTTCATTGGTATACTGCGACGACGTCGCACTTCCCGCATTGGTGAACTACGACGTCACACTGTGTACAAGCACAGAGTGCACCGATTTGTCAAAATTGGGCATGCAGGCATCCCCTCTCCATTTGTCGATCTGGGATTTGGTTTTCTATATGAAATCCCTCTGTGCTGCAAGATCCAGCCAGAGATCCCATTCCTTGATTCGTGTATTGAGTGTTTGGTTATTTGGATTGATTTTGGGTTCGAACTTAGACAAGTTTGAGGATTGGTAGTGGTGGATATTCTTATCTCCCCCACCTTCATCCTCTCACCCTTGCATTCCCTTCCTTCCATCCTTGATCTGATCATTGCATTAGATCATCCTCCATACCTCATTTACATTATTTCTTGAGCTTTGCTTGCTACTATTTGATTTTGAGTTAAGTGTGTCTTTCAGCTTGATTGAGTGTTTGTCTTTTCTTGGGTTTTCTGAGTGTACCGAGTGTTGCGAGTAGTGTTTTCTTATCATTCATTTAGATCTGAAAGCTCAATTGTTATCAAGTTTATTCTTTGATGCATCCATTGAAAATTTAAAAGTGTTTCTTTCCCATCATTTCTTGAATGTTTTTGAAGAAAAATCGTTCTTGCATTGGAATGTTTCATTTATCAATCTTTTGAAAGTTGAATGAATGTATGATCATTTGTGTTTTTCTTGAATTATGAATCGCTCATCTTCTTCGAAGACTCAAGCTACACTTCCAATTTTGTAAAAGTATTTCCATGCTAGGGAAAGATAGGTGCATTTTTTATTTTTCATTGTTTTGGGGCCATTGAAAGTGAGATTGAAAAGCTTGCATACTCCATCTTAGAATTCTCTGTTAGGAACCCATGTCTTTACTTGGTTAGTATATTGTTGTTGGACGCATATGCTTTGTAAGTCGTCCCATAGTATTTGTTGATCAATAGTTTGTGTTATTGTTGTTGGTGCATATGCTTTGTAAGTCACCCGTAGTATTGTTGATCCATATTTTGTAGTGGCCCATGGTTTTGACCCATAGTATTGGCGCCTAGACTTAGTATATAAGTGTGTGTTGAGACCTATGAAGGCACCGTGAAGTTATTTGTATTGAGCTTGCTCATAGGAGGTTGCCCCCTCGAAGTGGCCTGTGATCAATATAAAAGTGATTCTGAGGTGTCAGAGCACTTTCTTGGGCTTGCTGGGTGAAATTTTTGCCAAATTTTTTTCGCATCTGTTGCAGGTTCGGATTTGGGAATAATCCCTATCCGCTTAACTGTGGGAAGTACTTGGGCATAAGCCCTAAAACTCATTGTGAGGAGTACCACAGGAACCCCGAAGTAGCTGGCCCATTGAAAGGACCTGCCAGCGAAAAGGGAAACGACCCATACCTGATTGACTAGTTCCCACCCATGAGGTAAACCAAGAGCTATAATTTGTGGCAAAGCAGTTATCAGTTTTACCTGAGCCATGGAGTGAGGGGTACTGCCCCAATACATAAGACGTCAGACAACATTGGTGGCCAAGTGAAACCCTTGAACTGTTAGGAAGCCACACATACCTGGGGTCCATATCTATTTGCAGCTGAACTGTTGTCGATCACTACTGTGCCATCGCAGATCCAGCCGTTCCAGATCCAGCTATTTTCAATCCATTCGACGCCGTTTCAGATCCCTCTATTTTCACTCACTTCCATGCCATTGCAGATTTATCTATTTCAGATCCCTTCCGAGCCGTAGCCGCTCTAGTCTGGAAAAAAAAAAAAAGAGTATAAAATTTAGTTTTTTCTCCATATCTCCCTTATTTTCACTATGTTTCCCTTGAAATTTTCGGGGAACCCCTGTCATCCCATTCTGCATATTTCATTCCTTAGGACCCTTTCCCCACTTCCCCTTCCCAAAGCCCGAAATCCCACATTTGTCTATTTTTAGGGTTTGCCATAACTTCCTCAGATTTCACCCAATCAGCTTCAAATTTTACCACAGAGTTTCTTTCTGAATTCTGCTTCTTTGTCCCGCTCTGCCAAATTTTCCCATTCTTTCACCCCGCTTCTGAAATCCCCATTTTTTGCTTCCCTGTCTATTCAACAGTGTCCAAAACCTAGTCAAACCCCAATTACCCTTCAGATTTTTTCCTAAGTCCAGATTTTCCTTTCCTGAAGCAGTTTCTGTTTTTGTCTTCCTACCGAGTCAACCGAAAAAAAAAAAAATCCTAGTTATGGTTGTCACCCATGCTGGAGCAAAAACCATGGAAGAAGCACTTGTAGCCATCAAAGCCAAACTCCAGGATTTGGATGAAAAATTTCTCGGCCTCCATCTAGAACATTCAGCTATGAACAACAAATGGCAGTCCGAGTCTTCATCAGACAATGGGTTCTCTTCTTCCAGCACTTTCCGTGGTCCGAAGCTTTACTTTCCTCGCTTCAATGGTACTGATCCAACTGGATGGATCTATCATGTAGAACAATATTTTAGTCTACATAATACTGTTGATGTCAACAAAACTCCGCTTGCATCCTTTCATTTGGAACAGGAAGCTCTTCAATGGTACTATTGGTAAATCAAGGCTCATGAAGAGCCAAAATGGCCAGACTTTTGCCAACTCCTTTTGCAATGATTTGGTCCTAGTGCTTTTGATGACTTCACAGGAGCCCTCACTAAACTTCACCAAATTGGCACTGTGAGAGAGTATCAAACGGAATTTGAGAAACTAGCCAACCACACTGAAGGATTGTCTGATGACTTTTACGGGAGTTTTTTTATTAATGGTCTAAAGGATGCCATCTGCTCTGAGGTCAAAATGTTCTGTCCCAACACAATGATGGAAGCCCTAGGGTTGGCTAAGTTGGCAGAAGACAAGATTGCAGCCCAACAATGCTCCAAGCCCACTTTTGTTCCCTTCCGAAATATGGGTTCTCAACAACCACCTATATCGTAGGCTCCTCGACCAGCTCCTATCAAGCATTTGTCTGACACAGAGATGCAAGCACATAGAGAAACGAGGCTTTTCTATAATTGTGATGAGAAATTCACTCAGGGACATAGATGTGTTCAGCAAAATATCTATCTCTTGGATGTGGATTCTCCGCCTACCTCTGAAATTGGTGACAAAGATCCAGAAACAATGGATGCTCAGGTCGACATTTAGGAACCGCCTATTGACCCTCCGTCTCAAGATTACTAGCTAGAGATATCTATCCATGCATTAGCTGGAATCACCACCCCCCAAACAATGCGGGTCAGGGGTTACTTCAAAAAGCTTCCTCTTACAATACTCATTGATTCTAGTAGCACTCATAATTTCATTGACCCTCGGATCACCAAACAAGCTGATTGTTTTATCCATCCTTGCTCCAACTTTGAAGTCATGGTTGCTAATGGGGCCACCTTACATTGCAAAGGGAAGTGTCGAAATGTGCGTATCTCTATGGGAGATTATACCTTGCACTCTGACATGTTTACCTTGACCTTAAGAGGATGTGATGTGGTTTTGGGCACTCAATGGCTACGCACACTTGGCCCTATCTTATGGGATTTTGCTGAACTTTGGATGCAGTTTTCCCTCAATGGACAAAAACACACATTGACAATATTACAACCAGGTTCTCTCAGCAAGAGTGATGCTTGCGGAAATGGACTTGGTGCTCTTCTCCTTCAAGATGAACACCCCATTGCGTTCACCAGCAAATCCCTTTCAGGTAAGAATTTAGCTTCCTCTATCTATGAGAAGGAAATGATGGCTATTTTGCATGCAGTACAGAAGTGGCGACCATACCTATTAGGGAATCATTTCTACATCAAGACTGATCACCAGAGTCTGAAATATTTCTTGGAACAACATGTCTCCTCCCCAGCACAACAGAAATGGGTAAGCAAACTCATGGGTTATGACTATGAGATCACTTACAAGAAGGGTAAAGACAATATTGTGGCAGATGCTCTTTCTCGCACATTTGATGCCCAAGGTTCTCTTTCCGCTATTTCTATTCCCGTTCCAAATTGGTTGCAATCTGTTCAACAGGGTTATGTCAATGAATCTTCCTTATCTCAGATCATCCAATGCTTGACCAACAACCCTTCTGCTATACCACATTACTCTTGGGATGGTACTTCTATGAGATACAAGGGTCATCTAGTGCTCCCCCAGAGCACAGATCTTCAACAGGATGTCTTCTATGAACTTCATGCTTCTCCATTGGCAGGGCACTCTGGGTTCCTCAAAATGTATGAATGGGCATGACGTAACTTCTTTTGGAAGGGCATGAAAAGGACAATTCAATAGATGGTGGCTGAATGTGATACCTGCCAGCGCAATAAGGGTGAAACAACACTCCTTCTAGGATTTCTCGAACCCTTGTTCATACCTACACGGATTTGGACAGATATTTCTATAAATTTCATTGAAGGTATCCCTAAATCTGCTGGGCAGACAGTGATTCTCGTTTTGGTTGATTGCCTCTCCAAATATAGTCATTTTTGTGCTCTCAGCCATCTCTATACAGCCTCCTCAGTCGCTCAAATTTTCTTGGACCAGATCTTTCGTCTTCATGGCATCCCTTCTTCCATTGTCTCGGATTGTGATGTGACTTTCACCAGTCATTTTTGGACAGAACTATTTCACCACATTGGCACCAAACTGAAGATGAGTTCAGGGTATCACCCACAAACAGATGGTCAGACTAAAATTATCAATAAATGCTTGAAAACTTATCTTCGTTGCTTCACCTCTGAACAACAACATCAGTGGAAAAAGTGGCTCCCTCTCGCTAAATGGTGGTACAATACCTATTACCACACTGCCTCTAAAATTACCCCATATGAAGCATTCTATGGTCAGGCAGCTCCAGTTCTTCTTCCATACACCCCCAACAGTTCACTAGTTCAGGAAGTTGACACGGTCCTTCGAAACCGCGATCAAATTCTTCGCATTTTGTGGGACAATCTTCACATGGAAATAAATCGCATCAAGCAACAAGCTGATCAACACCATTTTGAGTGCACTTTTCCAGTAGGCAATATGGTTTTTCTTCGTCTCCAGCCGTACAAGCAATCCTCCCTGAAACTCAAAGGGCATCATAAGCTCGCTCCAAAGTTCTATGGGCCATATCGGATTCTTCAGAAGATTGGGTCCGTTGCTTATAAATTGGAACTTCCTCCTTCTTCCCGCATTCATCCAGTCTTTCATGTCTCTTGTCTGAAGAAAGTTCTTGGCACCAACATCAGTGGACAAACGATTTTACCCGAACTGGGTAATGAAGGATCCATCCTTTTGGAGCCAGAGGCCATCCTCAATCAGCGCACTCATCAGCTTCGCTCATGCTCTATCACAGAGGTCTTAATTCAGTGGCACGACATGCAACCAGAGGATGCTATATGGGAACCACTCCTTCAGATTCAACAACAATTTCCACATCTAAAGATTTGAGGACAAAACTTTTTTTAAAGGGGAGGGGATGTTAGGAACCCATGTCTTTACTTTGTTAGTATATTGTTTTTGGACGCATATGCTTTGTAAGTCATCTCGTAGTATTTGTTGATCAATATTTTTTGTTATTGTTGTTGGCGCATATGCTTTGTAAGTCGCTCGTAGTATTGTTGATCCATAGTTTGTAGTGGCCCATGGTTTTGACCCATAGTAGAATTAGTATATAAGTGTGTGTTGAGACCTATGAAGGAACCATGAAGTTATTTGTATTGAGCTTGCTCATAGGAGGTTGCCCCCTCAAAGTGGCCTGTGATCAATATAAAAGTGGTTCTGAGTTCTGTCATTTCTTCTATTTCGCATATTCTTATTAATTAATTGTTGAAGGTGCTTCACATTCTCTCTTTTCATTACCCAGTGTAATTTCCGTTTTGAAAAGAAAAAAAAAATGTTGTGACTTGGATTAGTAATGTTGTGATTTTATGTTTCGCAAAAATGAAAAGAATACTTTCATAGTCAAGTTTGTCTGAATTGGGAACTGTTGCATTGTGTTGTTTTCGCAATCTCGTCGGAAAGAAAAAGATTTCTCCTTCCCATAGATAGAATTCATTGAAAGAAAAGAATATTTTGTGCATGGAGCTAGGACTTGCATTATGCTTTCGATTATGTACTCACCTCATGCATTCACCTAACTGTCCAGAT
Organism: Larix kaempferi; assembly: GCA_027924585.1. Taxonomy (NCBI): domain Eukaryota; kingdom Viridiplantae; phylum Streptophyta; class Pinopsida; order Pinales; family Pinaceae; genus Larix; species Larix kaempferi. Next base: position 17,836 of record BSBM01002398.1, on the reverse strand, counting down.
AAAATTAATGGTAGAACTAGGTAAAGTTTTATAGCAACTTGTGTGTAAGCTAGAGACGTGTTCCGGCATTGTTAAGCATGGCAGCTGTTGTTATTTTTCAACACTGTATCCCAGGGGTATTGTAATCTTCCACGTACTTACCGGTATATCGAGCTCCTTCACGTACCCACCAACTACCATAATCTGTACTTGGCATATATCATAGGGTATATCACGTACTCAGTAGTATATCAAAAGGTTTCTTTCCAAACGGTTGTGCATTAGACAACATCACTACGGATTTGAGCTCCCACGTACCTTACATATATAGGGAGACACCACTAGGATTCCTGAAACCAACTGAGTTAACCATTTGGTCGTCTTGGCAAAACAATACACCGAGAACAACATTCGGGGAGATTAGCATGCACGTACTGTCCAGGTAATTGGGTATGAAGGCAAGGGTATGGTCCCAATCCTCCTTGTCGCATCATATTGTTGGACCCTACAGTATATAGCGGTTTGCGATGCCTTGATAATCCCGTGAGGTTCCAGACTTTTGAATCCACTCTGTCACATAAGTCTGCTTGTTTCCTTACTTTGAGTAGGATTTTCTGGACTGCTTTTCTTTTGTAGCATACCCTTAGGAGAAACTTTGTCTCATCCATCCTGGCTGACTTTCCTGACACTTTGGAGGATTTTCCCTAGAGAAGGTCCCGTAGGATCTTAAACTTATCACCTGAATATCCCATTAATCCTGAGGTTATTTCGAGGGTAAGAATGGATCAGCGTAACATGGTCGTAGTTACTGAAGTGGAAAACCCCACTCTGAACATTGGATGACATTTGTTTCCACAAACTCCTCCAGATTAACCTGCCTCTCATCCCCCGTAGGATGAAGGAGCGCAAGTCCCCACTTCGCAAGATCTTTCTCCCGTCATGCCAAGAGAACTTGGATTGTTGGAATGGATAAACAGACCCCAGGATGACCCCGCAATAGTTGTTTGTCCTTCACTAGCCTACTGGAAATTTTCTACCAGTCACCCAGTGGCCCATTTTTCCATCGCATCACCACCCAACTAGACTACTCCAGAGCTATCTAGACCCTTCTACATGCACGACCCCACTGAAATATTTGCACCCATTCAAGAACGCTTGGATCAGTTACATATTAAGGGTAATGAACTTCGAAGACAAAAGCTCGAGAAATGACCTGGGTATAGAGATACCTCAATTCATCCGATATCTTATGGTTCACCCAAACCATCTTCCCACCATGCGACCATCAATGAGACTAGTCATCCCTCACAAGAGTCCATTCCTGCACTTCAAGCGAACCAACTAGTGGAAGGACAATAGTCCAACACACCTATTACCACCACAGTTACTTTACCAACTCCTCCCCCACCTCTAAATTCAAGGGGAGGATATTCCATTCCCATGGATTATCTCATTGGTAACGTTATTACTATGGTAGCTAATCAACAACCTACGTTGGTTCAACCTATGAATAATGGTCAATCTATCGTGGTTGGGGGGCAACCCCCATTTCCTAACTAGAACATGGCCAGCAGAATCTCCAATGGGCCTCCCGTTGGAACTTCTCAACCCACTAGACCATCCACCATGGGATTATCTCATGTTGGGGGGCCATCCAATGTAAATCAACCCCCATGGAGTCAAGTGTATCTAGGTTCCATTAACATTTGTGCCGGGTCAACCTCACCCCAGAAACGCGCCATACGGGATACCTTATCCCGGAAACCCATACACTCTATCAGGGAAACAACCCATTTTACAACATGGAACCCAACCAACCATCCCTCAAGCACCACCATCCCCGATTAGTCCACCCCCACCTCCTACCGGAGGCGATGGGCCCCCACCTAACTTTGGAGGAGGTGAACCTCTACCTTCTGGTGGAGGTCCAACCCATTCTACCAATAACGGCCCCGTGTTGGGCCCAAGTTGGGACAAAGTTTTGGTAACATTTTTTATAAGCAGGAAAAGCTGAGCTGGGCGCAGCTCATAAAAAGATGTAATTTTGTCTAAGTGTTGAGGGTGCTGCAAAGTTGTGCGCACCATCCGAATTTTGGAAGCACCGCAAAGACCAGCGCTACGAAGCAGTCAGGCCACGTGGAACCAGCAAAGCAGAGTGCTAGATAAGGATCAGGTGTAGGTATCGGATGGACCAGTAGTGGTCTAATTTTGGAAAGATGCTCCAGGATTGTCGAGCGGCGGGCATGAGTGAATAAGCAAGGTGGCCAATGCACGAGTTTGTTAAGGAAAGGACAGCTCAGGGAAAGCGACGACATGGCATACCTAGCGGGCGAGACCGTTAGAGATGAACGGTTCAGAAAAGGCAACCTATTGGCATGCGTGCGACAGGAAGGCCGATAGCGATAGAATGAAGACATGGAGAATCACCACGATGAAGTAGATGCTACCAGATTCCAGCAAGCCGGTTTAGGGAAACCGACACAGTTTTGTGAACCCTAATGGTTTTGGGTTTAGGTCTTCGGCATTGTAAAGACATGACCTTGCCAACCTCGTATCCCATGAGTTTTCCAAATTACTGCAACTACACACTTTTAATATAGGTAGGGTCCAAAAACATCACCATCACTTGCCATTTAATAAACAATATATTGTTACCTTTTCCATTTGTCCTTTCCACAACATTATTGTGACATCTCCCATCTTGATTGTTCAGACTTGTTAATATTGGGAATTCCTACCAACATCAACACCAATCCTTGTATAATGATGGGCACAATACTTATAATCTCTTCAAGGATGTAATATATTTTCCTTGAACTCTGATTCCCTTTACTGGATTGATTTTATCCATAAGGTAAACTTACATAAATGTATGTTCTTATCCATCATCCACTCCATTAAACTTGATTAAATGATATGAAATCCCCTTCCTTTGATATGTTTTCGTTGATCGATGAGTTTGTTGATGGATTTACTCTTCCTACCATGTTTCCTCCTACGTGGAATATTCATAATTCTATTAAATCAATTTCCAAAACCATTCTTCCTAACTCTCCTACCTATCATTTACACCCCCACCCTTCCCCCTTGAGGTTTCCAAGGTCAAACACCACTCAAATATCTACTTGGATATGGCCATATCCAACCTAGCTTGTCTCCATGTGGTTCCCCTTCCTCCATTATCCCTATGAAGGAACACCGAAAAATGTGTTTGGTCACATATTATAGGCCATGATCTTAATAAAGTCATTGTCAAGAATCACTATCCCTTACCCAATATTTATGATTTTTTGCATCACCTACATTACACCAATTGTTTCACCAAATTGGACTTGACACCTTGAAATTTACTCTTAAAATCAAATTTGGATTGTTTGAGTGGTTGGTGATGTGCCCTTTTGGCCTCATTATGCGTCTCCTTCATAGTTGACATCCAAAGGCCAGTTGAACACACAGTCTTATATTGACAGATGTGAGATTTTACATAGTCTAGCTATGTAGCTCGTTAACAAGTGATAAAAGGCCTAGTGATAGTTATATACGGGAATGCTACAAAGAAATTGAGAATAAGTTTTAAAATCATATAATAGTGAAGTTGGGATACATTTAACAATGATTTATAACATAATAAGGAAAACTACACAATTGTATCACATAATTCAAAGCTTTTGTGCCAAAATCTAGACATCATGCATAACAAGAATGGTGCATTAAATGTTGGAATCAAGGATATGGATGAATCCATGCACTTCAAATTCATATAATTATAGCATATTCCTTATGGTCATTAGAAACCTTACAGGTGAGTTTTGGGCCAAATCTACAACTTTATCAAGTGTTTCTATATAGGTGCGCGTGGTGCCTACAAGAATTCTTTGTGGATTAAAATTTAACTCACGAAACAAGATTTGAGTGAAATCAAGACACTAGTTCAAATCCTATATAGTAGGGATTAAATACATGAGAAGAAAATTAGGTTCCCACCAAATGGCTATACACACAAAATCATTACTTTGGCTAGAGAGGCACTCTATGCATTTTGGTAGTGTCTCATCTTGATTTTTAACCACCAAAAGTTTCCACCTACATGTTTTTTAACAAAATGGACTCAAAAAAATTGGCATAATTTGATTATAATTTTTGCAGCGATGAACATGTGAATTACAAATTTTCTTGCAAGTGGGGTAGTTTATGCTTCCCGATTTATTTAGAGAAAATAAAATGAGAGTTTAATAAATTTTAATCAATATTGATGGATAATTGAAATCATGTTGGAGAATGAAATGAAGATAGAAATATAGATGGGATCACATAGAGTTATTACAGAGAGGACAATAATACAATGAAATATAAATTCTATTAATGAATGAAATAGAAAAAAATTGTTGTATGCAATGGCTAGAATGGTTATAAATGATTTCTTAAGAGACATGTGTTTTATGTGATCAATTACAAGAGATTATTACAAGAGAGAAAAATGTCTAGATTAACATAAAGTGTAAAACCTTGAGAGGAAAATACCATAAGGATTTTAAACCCTAACACTATGAGATGAGGTGACAAAAGGAACAAGGTGTGAGGACATAAACATATGAGGGCCATAACTTTCATGTACGCTCTATTTGAATTGTTTCTTAAGACATTACAGAGATTATTTTATGCTCTATGTGTTTGTAGACAACCCAATCAAATATTATGGGCTATGTCAATTCTCAAACACCCATGGAAAATGCCTAAAAATTGTGGTCAAAATTCATAATCTAGTAGCACTATTAATATATTGAAATGTAGAACCATATTAAGTTAGGAGAGGGAGGTTAGTGGCCACTAATATCCACATATACCATTGAACATTTTAATTTATTCATGTCACAATATTAAAACTTTATTTTTCTCTTTATTATTTTTGTTATGATTAGTAAGTGTAATCTTTATTTTCATGTGCTCTAGCCGTTTTAGTTATTTAAATTATAATGACTTTTATTCATTATATAGTTATAAATAATTATAAATAATTGTATTTATTGTGTGATTTTAGTTAATCATTGTATTATTGTATTCATAGTTTTAGTTAAATATAGTCATTTCCAATTTTTAGTGGAAAGATTAAAAGTATTTTTTTATAAATGTAATTTTGAATAGATTAACAAAAATTATTTAAATGTTTATGGTTTTAAAGAATTTTTTATTTAACAAATGCAATTGTTATTGGAAGTAACTTTATTTATGTTTTTTAGATTAAATAAAGTCTATATATATATATATATATATATATATATATATATATATATACTTTTGGGATTATATCATACTGAATGGAATTTTAGTGAGAATGGAAAAGTATTAGATTCATTTTATATTTAAGAGTTTTTTATGGTGTTGAATATGTTTCTACCATTAAAACACAACTAAATTCAAATTTTGCAAAATAAAAAAAAAAAACTGGATTATATATAGATAGATAGATAGATACATAGATTTGGAATTATATCATATTGAATGGAATTTTAGTGTGAATGGAAAACTATTGGATTCATTTTATATTCAAGGGTTTTTTATAGTGCTGAATATGTTTCTACCATCAAAAACACCATTAAAACACAACTAAATTCAAATTTTGCAAAAAAAAAAGCATTGGATGATTACCAAATAGTCCAATATTTAGACAATTTATTTTATAATTAGGTTTTAAAAAAATAGCTTATAAATAGCACATTCCCTTACCTAATTTAGACATGGTTAAATATTCATTTTCAAAATAGGTAGTATATATATAGCAGGTTTCATTTGTCCAATTTAGAGATGGCTAAAGATTAAGGTCCAATATAAAGATTTAATTTAAAATTTAACATGCCTCATAACTGTCAGAAAAGTTAGTGTTAGTGCTTGGAGAATGGAATGAAGATAGAAATATAGATGGAATCACATAGAGTTATTACAGAGAAGACAATAATACAATGAAATATAAATTATATTAATGAATGAAATAGAAAAAAATTGTTGTATGCATTGGCTAGAATGGTTATAAATTATTTCTTAAAAGACATGTGTTTTATGTGATTAATTACAAGAGATTATTACAAGAGAGAAAAAATTTGTAGATTAACATAAAGTGTAAAACCTTGAGAGGAAAATACCATAAGGATTTTAAACCCTAACCCTATGAGATGAGGTGACAAAAGGAACAAGGTGTGAGGACATAAACCTATTTTGAGACATAAACATACGAGGGCCATAATTTTCATGTACGTTCTATTTGAATTGTTTCTTAAGACATTACAAAGATTATTTTATGCTCTATGTGTTTGTAGATGACCCAATCAAATATTATGGGCTATGTCAATTCTCAAACACCCATGGAAAATGCCTAAAAATTGTGGTCAAAATTCACAATCTAGTAGCACTATTAATATATTGAAATGTAGAACCATGTTAAATTAGCAGAGCGAGGTTAGTGGCCACTAATATCCACATATACCATTGAACATTTTAACTTATTCATGTCACAATATTAAAACTTTATTTTCCTCTATTATTTTTGTTATGATTAATAACTGTAATCTTTATTTTCATGTTCTCTAGCCATTTTAGTTATTTAAATTATAATGACTTTTATTCATTATATAGTTATAAATAATTATAAAGAATTGTATTTATTGTGTGATTTTAGTTAATCATTATGTTATTGTATTCATAGTTTTAGTTAAATATAGTCATTTCCAATTTTTAGTGGAAAGATTAAAAGTAATTTTTTATAACTGTAATTTTGAATAGATTAAAAAAAATTATTTAAATGTTTATGGTTTTAAAGATTTTTTTATTTAACAAATGCAATTGCTATTGGAAGTAACTTTATTTATGTTTTTTAGATTAAATAAAGTCATTATATATATATATACTTTTCAGATTATATCATAATGAATGGAATTTTAGTGAGAATGGAAAAGTATTGGATTCATTTTATATTCAAGAGTTTTTTATGGTGTTGAATATGTTTCTACCATTAAAACACAACTAAATTCAAAATTTGCAAAATAATAATAAAAAAAACTAGATTATATATAGATAGATAGATAGATAGATAGATAGATATATTTGGGATTATATCATATTGAATGGAATTTTAGTGTTAATGGAAAACTATTGGATTCATTTTATATTCTGTTAGGAATTATGATCCAAAAATGTAGTAAATAGAAGTTTAGTTTAATAAATGTAAAAGGGCATCTACACACTCACGTGATTATGTGAGGTGTCCCTTAGTTAGTTTTGGTAACGGTAAATTAGTTGTTACTCTTTGGATATTTAAATCCATCGAGTTTTCATGTGAGGTAATCTTTCGGGATTTAGCCCTCACATCTCTGTGATGTAATTTTCCTTCTTCATTAATAAAGTTATGTGTCTGAGGACACTTTGTCAAAGTGGTATCAGAGCACGCGGTTGAAGCTTGGTCTGGTTGGAACCTGGTTGGAAAGTGCTAAAGGTTGTTTGAAGAAGGTGACTTTCAAGGTTTTTTGGAATAGCGAAATTTTAACCGTAAGTTATTGCTTCCTATTCTTTTGGGCTAAAAGAATCTCTGCAGAAATTTTTTGACGCATTCCGTTGGATTTAAAGAGCTATCTGTACCAGCACCAAACTTCCGACATTCTTCCATTCATATTCAACTATATGTAAAACAGTCTAATTTTTGACAAGCCTTTTAGGTTGTTTACACGGTTAATTTAGCAGGTTGTTCATTTGGGCAGTTAAGAGGTCTTTATACATTAATTTTAGCTTATATTTCTTAAATGACGAGTGGTGGAAGCAAGGTTATATCTATCTCATGAGTTCTGACTGCCTTTGGCATTGTTCTATTTCAAACAATATTTAAAGTGGAGCATCATTTTGTGAATGGAGAGATCTTTTGATAACAGCGGTTTGATATTATGCTGGTATTGGTTAGCTGTTTGTTAGTGTTCCATGACATTATTTTAGCATGCATACTATTGTACTGCTCCTTGTTGATAAATAATCTGGGCCTCCATCCAAACGTCTTTCTCCCACGCAGCAGAACCTGTTAGCAATAAGACTAACGCGTTTTGTGTATCCAGATAGCGTTGAAACGATTTGCCCAGCTTCTTTTGCTTACCGTATTCACAGCAGAACGATCACGTGCTACAAACTTTACACTGCCCAGCTAATCGATTAAATACAATTGTCGTTGAAGAGAGAGACGAGTTGCTCGTGGAGGAAGTCTGTATTGAACGCCACTGGCTGTTAGGGTTTCTGTCCTTACAGTATCAAAACAATAAAAAAATCTGCGTGGAGGAGTTGCTCATGGAGGAAGAGAGCCGGCCGTGGAGAAGTCGCTCTCCGAACTGTGGATTTTTTTTTCTTTAATATACCATCTGATGAAAGCAGCGAAAGATTACGGGAATTTCGTATAAACAATAACCCTGCCATTAAGGAATTTCGTATAAACAATAACCCTGCCATTGCAGCGAAAGATTACGGCCACGTGTGCTTGTTGTGGCTTCTTCGAAAACTTCTTGTGGATTCTTCGGATGCGTGGGAGCCCGCGTGAAGGCTGTGGAGAAGAGCTGTGCCGAGGGAAGAGTTATTTAAAGTCTGAGTTCAGCGAGACCTGTGGTTCGTGAGACGAGTGCGTTGGAAGGACGAGAAGAGCCGTGAGCCCTGGATGAGAGAAGGGTCGTCATTTCTGGTCTACTGAGTCTACGGTGAATCCCGCGTAGTGCTGGAGGAGGCCGTACGGTGCAGTGGTGGAGTTCAAGCCTGAGCGTGGAGAATTCTGTGGAGGAGTTGTTGTTTGCTGGAATCAAAGACGTGTTTTAATTCCTCCTATGGTAAGAGTATTATGTAAACAATTAAAAGCTTGTGAAATTTAAATAACCATGGAGAGATCGTATTTTTTTTTTCACTTTTCATTTAATTCAATATTTATGTAAAAAAGTGGAGAAATAAACTTTTAAAAAAAAAAGTGAAGAAGTTATTTTTTGAAGTTGATGGGAATGGATCTTGTGACCTCCCACTCAACAATATTGTATCTTTCCAATTCCCTTATAAAGACTTGTTTTTTTTTGGAGTAATAAGGTGTAATTTTTTATTGGGCATTGGAGTAATAAGGAGCATTGTTTGGTGCCATAAGGAGTACTTGTATTTTCATTCAAGTTTTGATTAGAGCAAAGTGAAGCTCTATCAAATTCTTTTCTTGAGGCTATAAGTGGGTCAAGGCCAAGCCCCTATAGCTTTCTTTTGCATGGTGTGTGGTGTTTCTTGCAGCATGTCTTTCATGGTGACTCTTGTTGATGAGTAATTTTCTTTTAATGTTGGTGGTGATATTTTTTGCATAAAATCTTCCATTGGTGATATAAGGTGATTGTTTACTTCTGGTGATATAAGGTGCTTTCTTTACTGCTTAGAGATATAAGATTTGCATAATACACATCTTCTGGAGTTATAAGGTGTTTATTATTTTTTTACAATGTCTAAAGTTATAAGTCTTTTTAATGAATCTGACAAGTTGGAAGGATCGAAAAATTATAAAGTTTGGAGTCGTCATATTCAAAGCACTCTTATTTACAATGAATTGTGGAAGGGTTTCTGTAATGCTAAACCTATCAAACCAACTAATCATGATCAGCTTGCAAAGTGGGAAGTAAAAGATGAAAAGGCCTTAGCATTGATTCACAGTACTGTTTCTGATGATATTTATGTGCATATTGAAAATAGTCCTGATGCGTGGTCAGCTTGGAAGACATTGAAATATTTATTTGATTCTCAAAGTGAAGCTAAGAAAATTGATCTTCAATTGAAGTTGTTTCAACAAAAATTGTCTTCAGGAGGTGATGTCATGGAGTACATTTCTAGATTAAAAAATATCAAACAAGAAATTTTAAGAGCTGGTTTTGATAAAATTGAAGACAGCATGATGGTGACCATTTTGATCGCAGGATTGCCTGAGACATATAAGCATTTTTTGGAAACTTTACAAATTACAAATAAATTGGATACCGTTTCTTTTTATGAACTAAGTGAATTACTTGCCACACATGAAAAGATTTTTGGTAAAACAAAGCAAACAGGAGAAGATGTTTTGGTTGCAAGTACTAGCAAACAATCTCCAGGTAATCATCAAAGAGGCCATGATCAGAAAACTTTTCAAAATTCAAATAGAAGCCGTGGTCAGGGTTTTGGAAGAGGAAGAGGCCGCGGAAGAGGAAGAGGAAGAAATCAAGGAAGAGGTTCTGAAAGTACACAGTCACAGTTTTCTGGAAGAGGAAGAGGTTCAGGTAACCAACAGGTCTCTGGAAGAGGAAAAGCTAATAAACAGGTCACATGTTTTCGTTGTAATAGAGTTGGACATTATGCTTCAGACTGTAGAGTTCCATTTGAAAAAATTCTCAAAGAAAGAGAATCTAAAGAATCTTCATCAGCAGCACATTATGCTCATGCAGACGATAGTGAAAATTGTGAATATGTCTTTACAGCACTTGGACAATCAGAATCAATGGATTTTGTTCAAGTTCATCAGTTGGAATCAGTGCATTTTGTTCAGTCTTCTTCTTGTTTCAAAAATGATTTTGAAGATGCTTGGATTATGGATACAGGGGCTACTCAACATATGACATATAGGAAATATTTCTTTTGGAGTTATGAAGATTGTCATTTAAATTCAATTTTTCTTGCAGATGATTCTATTCATTTACCACAAGGAAAAGGAACAGTTAAGGTTGATTTGCCTGGAATTGGAGAAAGATTGATTTCTAATGTTTGGTATGTGCCTCCATTTAAGAAAAATTTGTTGTCTTTAGTTGTCATTCGTCAATTAGGACATCAAGTTGTAATGGAAGGTGGTATCCTTTTTGTTAATTCAACAAAGGATGCATACAAAATAGTTATGACAGGTTATGAAGACGGAAAGCTTCTTAGGATGAAGGGAACAGTCATTCCTAGGTCACAGGAACATTTGAAGGAATTTGCAGGTTTAGTTGAAACTGATGTTTCACCTATCCGCTTGTGGCACATTCGTTTTGGGCACTTGAATGTTGATAGTCTTGTACAGCTTCAAAAACAAGGAATGGTAAAGGGGTTGCCTACTTTTCGGAAGGAAAATGCAAAGTGTGAATCTTGCATTTATGGCAAACAGAGAAGGATAGCTTTTTCAAAAAGCACTTGGAGAGCAACAAGGAGATTACAGCTTATTCATAGTGATGTTTGTGGTCCTTTGGAAACTTCACTTGGTGGTTGTAAATATTTTTTGTTGTTTATTGATGATTTTAGCAGAATGGTTTGGGTGTATTTTTTGAAGGAAAAATCAGAAGTGTTTGAAAAGTTTCAGTCATTTCAAAATTTGGTTGAAACAGCAACAAAGGAAAAGATTGCTACTTTGAGAACTGATAATGGTGGTGAGTTTACATCAAATCATTTTTTGACTTATTGTCAGGAAAAAGGGATTAAAAGACAGTTGACCAATTTTTATACTCCACGGAAAAATGGAGTATCAGAAAGGATGAATCAGACTTTATTGGGCATGGCTAGAGCAATGTTATTTTTCAAAGGGTTGAAATCATGTTATTGGGCAGAAGCAGTTCATACAGCAGTTTATTTGAGGAATAGATCTCCTTCATCATCACTTGATGGAATAACTCCTTTTGAGGCTTGGTATGGCTTCAAACCTATGGTCAAACATTTGAGAGTTTTTGGTTCAGTTTGTTATGCACTTGTCCCAAAAGAAAAACGAAAGAAGTTAGAGTCTAGAAGTTTTAAGTGCATGTTGATTGGTTATTCTCATGAGAAAAAGGGGTATAGGCTTCTGTCAGATGGAAAGTTTATTGTCAGCAGGGATGTGATTTTTGATGAAACTGAAAGTTTAAGTGTAGAAGAGGTTTAAAAACAACTTAGTCACTTAGAAGAAAAAGTAACTAAGGAACAATTAAGGATGCAACACTTAAATAAGACAAGGAATGAACAATGGTTTGATCTCACTTCAGAAGTACAGGATGATGAACAGGTTGAAGATACTTTGAATTCTTCACAAGTTAACTTGGATGATTCAAATCAAGTTAACATTGAAAAGAAGAAACCAAAATGGGCAACTAAGTTACTTCAGGATGTTAAGTCTGATGAAAAAGGCAAAACAGGTACACGGAGTTCTCATACAGGTTCAGAAAATTTTGCTCTTTCAGTTGTTGAACCAACTACTTTTAATGAAGCAGTTGAGTATAATGAATGGAAAATGGCCATGCAAAGTGAGTATGATGCAGTAATGAAGAATCAGACTTGGAAAATAGTTGATTGCCCACATGATGTTAAACCCATTGGTTGTAAGTGGGTTTACAGAATTAAGTACAAAGCAAATGGAGATATTGATAAATATAAGGCAAGATTGGTGGCAAAGGGTTTTGCTCAGAAAGAAGGGATTGATTATGAAGAAACTTTTGCTCCAACAGCGAAATGGAATACTATCAGGATTGTGCTAGCTTTAGCTGCACAAAATGGATGGAAAGTGCATCAAATGGATGTAAAAAGTGCATTTCTAAACGGTGATCTACAAGAAGATGTTTATATGACTCAACCTCCTGGTTTTGAGGTTCCAGGGAAAGAAAATCAAGTTTGTAAACTAGTTAAGGCATTGTATGGATTGAAACAGGCTCCCAGAGCTTGGTATGCAAAAATGGATGCCTACCTACGGAAAGTTGGTTTTCTTCGTAGTGAGTCAGATGATACGTTGTATGTTCGAATCCAGGAAAACAACTTAGTCATCTTGGTTATGTATGTTGATGATTTGCTCATAACAGGTAACAATAATGATCATATATTTCAGGTTAAGAAAGAACTTCAAACAGGTTTTGAAATGACAGACTTGGGTTTACTTCATTACTATCTTGGAGTTGAAGTAAAGCAGCAGGAAGGAAGTATATTTATTTCTCAAGCTAAGTACATATCTGGTTTATTGAAGAAGTTTGGAATGGAGGAATGTAAACCAGCAATTACTCCCATGGAGCAAAATTTAAAACTTTCTAAGTTTGAAGGGGGGGAACTTGTAAATTGCACTGGATATAGACAATTAATTGGATGTTTGATTTACTTGATGAATACTCGTCCTGATCTATCTTATGCAGTTAGCATACTTTCCAGATATATGCAGGAACCTAGAGAAAGTCATTGGAATGCAGCAAAAAGGGTGTTAAGGTATCTTCAAGGAAAAAAGGATTTTGGACTTGAGTTTAAAAGAAACAAAAATTTCAAACTTGTTGGCTATTCAGATGCGGATTTTGCTAGAGATGTTGATGACAGGGCATCTACTTCAGGTTACTTAATGAATATGGGATTAGCTGCAGTGGCATGGAGTTGTAAAAAGCAGGATACAATTGCAAATTCTACAGTAGAAGCAGAATATATTTCAGCTTGGGAAGCTGCTAGTGAGATAGTTTGGTTAAGAAGGATTTTGCAAGACCTCAAAGTTGATCAGAAAGAAGCAACTTCATTATTTATTGATAATCAGTCAGCAATCAAGTTAGCCAAAAATCCTATTTTTCATTCAAAAACTAAGCATGTGGATACTAAGTATCATTACATTCGGGCTCTCGTCGTCAAACAAATCATCAAGCCAAAGTATTATCCATCAGAAGATCAAACTGCAGATATTTTTACAAAATCTCTTGGAAGGGTCAAATTTGATAAGTTTAGAAATGAACTTGGTATTTGTTCAAAAGAATTTTTGGATCAAAAGGGGGATTGTTAGGAATTATGATCCAAAAATGTAGTAAATAGAAGTTTAGTTTAATAAATGTAAAAGGGCATCTACACACTCACGTGATTATGTGAGGTGTCCCTTAGTTAGTTTTGGTAACGGTAAATTAGTTGTTACTCTTTGGATATTTAAATCCATCGAGTTTTCATGTGAGGTAATCTTTCGGGATTTAGCCCTCACATCTCTGTGATGTAATTTTCCTTCTTCATTAATAAAGTTATGTGTCTGAGGACACTTTGTCATATTCAAGGGTTTTTTATGGTGTTGAATATGTTTCTACCATCAAAAACACCATTAAAACACAACTAAATTCAAATTTTGCAAAAAAAAAGCATTGGATGATTACCAAATAGTCCAATATTTAGAGAATTTATTTTATAATTAGGTTTTAAAAAAATAGCTTATAAACAGCACATTCCCTTACCTAATTTAGACATGGTTAAATATTCATTTTTAAAATAGGTAGTATATATATAGCAGGTTTCATTTGTCCAATTTAAAGATGGCTAAAGATTAAGGTCCACTATAAAGATTTAATTTAAAATTTAACATGCCTCATAACTGTCAGAAAAGTTAGTGTTAGTGCTAAAAAAAAATCTAAAAGAAAACAAGAAAAGCAACACTCATAATCGTTATAAAAGTTAGTGCTAGAAAAAGCTAAAAGCAAACGCAAAAAATGACCGTTGAAAGGTTGAGATACAAGACCGACTGTTAAAACCCTAAATGAAGGGTTGTTGAAGAAACCCAAGTGCTTGTTAAGATTTCATATTTAGTTTGCATTTCTGCTATCTTTCTTGAGTCTGCTCCTCTCATAGTTGTGCGATGTATGGATTCCAGAAGAAGGTATTGGTTTCCATGGGATGTATCTCCTGGGACAATACGGTTTCTCTGTACTCGTATCGTATCTCCAATGGCCTGCCTACCAGCTAGCTATTTTGATCACATCCCACTTCAACACCGATAATAGTGCTTTTGTTTAAACCCTGCTCAGGAACTATATCTCGAGCAACGATTATTGCTCGATTTCCCCTTCGCACAGTAGGAAATGGAGTGGGTAATTTGTTTCTGCGATGACCGTTATTCCCAGCCCCTCTCCGCCTAAAGCTCTTGGAGAGATTGTCTAAGGTCTCTATTACCGTTGAAGTATTGGTTCGTTGTTTGTCCTCCTTGGAGACCGCTACTATTGCTGCCAATTTGATTTCGTTGCTGCTTTTCTCCCACCATACCTATTGAGCTCATTCAATGTAGAGGGCAATCGAAATTATCCATGCATTCAGCTCTTCCGATATCGACTCTTGTAGCGGATGCAGAGCAACCTCAACCGACCGAGTGCAGGTCGCTGTGGATTGTGGTTCGTTATGAAAGACTGCTGTTGCGAAGAAGAGCTCGGATGTGGGGCTCCTCCTACATGTTAGAAAGTGGGTATCTGAAATTGCTCCGGAGGAAACTGAGAAGGGATGTTCATGGCTAATGATAAGGTGGAAATGGCTATGTCCTTTACTGTGGAAATGGTCGTCAACTGCTCTAACATAGGCCTCGTTACCTGCAATGATAAGGTGGGGGTTATGTCCTTTACTGTGGAAATGGTCGTCAGCTGCTCTACCATAGGCCTCGTTACCTGCAATAAGAGCAAATCCAGGGTCTGCGGCCCATTTTTCAACCTTACTTCTTTAGTATGCTCCACCAAATGCTTAGTGTCGGTTGGCACTCTCCATTTTAGTGTTTCTGCAGCATCCTGGAAGCCCAGTTTTGGAGTAGCTAAAAAACTACCTGATAAAAGCTAGTCATCAGTCATTCTCTGTCGACAATGATCGCGGCACGGCTTCCATCAAGCTACCTGATAAAAGCTATTCATCAAAAGTGGCCACTTTTCTAAGGAAAAGATACAAAGTGTTGGGCGCATTGGAATCGAATTATCCCGAGTGGACAATTATGCCAAGTGCGTTGGTTTCAGCGAATTATTTATGTGTGGCTCTAGAGAACCTGACAAATTATTTCTCCCTTACTTGCCTGAGATTGGTGGAACGACGATTACCATCTGCATCTACTTATTTGCTTTCAGCATATGGAGATAACTCAAAGGAAGGGTTTCGATTCAATATTATCCAGGTATTTTTTATCAGTGATTGAAAGATAGAGAAATGTATTTTTTAAAATTAATTTTATTTAAATAGGACCGTTGATTTTTGAAAATAGCAAGCGGTGCTTTGAAGATTTTGAAAACGTAATAGGTTTTTGAAATAGCAAGCGGTGCTTTGAAGATGGTACTGTGCATGGCCATGTTGAACTGGATGCCGCTACATATCTGTCTTCTCAGGAGGTATCCAGCGAGCGGACGTAGAAACCCAGCGGAATTATGCTTTTGCTGTTTTGGGTTAGGGTTTAGATAGTTAGATTTGTTTTCTCCGTTGACGTTATATTTTCGGATTTAGATTTATTGGAAGGAGTATAATTAACTATTTAAGTATTGTTAACCATTTCTTATTTTTCATATTGTCTTAACGTTTTGAAGTCCTTCACTCTTGCTTGATTTCAGTGCTCTCTCGAGTGATTTTAAAAAAAGTACTATTCAATTAAATAGTTTCGTCTATTCAAAAATAGTTTTTTTCTATTCTCATTTGGTTTGAAATGGATTTTTAAATATTTTTAATATTGTTGACTAGTTTTTCATACTATGTCATCTATTTCATGCAATATAAATATTTTTTTTA
Source organism: Larix kaempferi (assembly GCA_027924585.1). NCBI lineage: Eukaryota > Viridiplantae > Streptophyta > Pinopsida > Pinales > Pinaceae > Larix > Larix kaempferi. The sequence goes on along the minus strand of BSBM01002398.1, from coordinate 1,393 downwards.
TAAAATTAATAAAACATTTTTTATTTATAAATATAAAGGTTAAACACAAATTTAAATTAATAAAAACAAATTATTGTAGTCATATTTATAATTTTAGAATATTTTGTTATTTTTTATAAGTTTTTAATATTATATTATGTATTTTTTTTTATTGTAATTATAGTGTATATTTTTTTTATTATAAAAATGTATAAAATTATTTTTTACTTATAAAATGTAAAGTTTTTAAAGTTTTAAATTATAGAAGGGATTGTTTTTTTGAAAATGTATAAAATTAGTTTTTTATTAATAAAATGGAAAAGTTATACAAAAGTTTTTATATTATTGGCACAAAATAGTTTTTTTCTATTATCATTAGGTTTGCAATGGATTTTTAAATATTTTAATATTAATGGCTAGTTTTTAATACTATGTCATTTATTTTGTAATATAAATATTTTTTTTATAAAAATTAATAAAACATGTTTTATTTATAAATATAAAGGTTAAACAGAAATTTTAATTAATAAAAAAGGAAATGATTATAGTCATATTTATAATTTTAGAATATTTTGTTATTTTTGATAAGTTTTTAATATCATATTATGTATTTTTTTATTGTAAATTATAGGGTATACTTTTTTTATTATAAAATGTATAAAATTATTTTTTACTTATAAAATGTAAGTTTTAAAGTTTTAAATTATAGAAAGGATTGTTTTTTTGAAAATGTATAAAATTAGTTTTTTATTAATAAAATGGAAAAGTTATATATAAGTTTTATATTATAGAAGGGAAATTAAAGATATAGTTGAACCAATCTCTACTTCTTTGTCTTATGCATAAAAAATGTTTATAGGTTCCTTATTCTGAAGGGGAGGTAGTTAGTGATGGGGGGGACATGGATTAGAGGGGGGTGTTATGGGGTTGGGGGGGAGAGAGAGAAGGGGGAGGGGTAGGTGGAGGAGTAGGGGAGAGAGAGGGGTAGGTGGAGGAGTAGGGAAGAGAGAGAGAGTGGGAGAGGGGGGGTTGTAAGGGTTACGAGGACGAGGGGAGAGAGATAAATGAGGGGGGGCAGTGGAGGTTAGTCGTAGGGGAGGAGTAGTGGGGAGAACGACACAGATGAGGGAGGGGGGGGTTATTCTTAGGAGAGAGAGAGAGAGAGATAAGATGGGGAGGGAGGAGGAGGAGGAGGAGGAGAGGAGATTATTGGTAGGGGGTAATAGGAGAGAGAGAGTGGGGGTAGAGGGAGAGAGAGAGAGAGAGAGAGAAGGGGGGTAGTGCAGGAGAGGGGAGGGAGGGGGGAGGGGAGGAGAGACAGACAGAGAACGAGAAAGAAGGGGAGATTTTGGGGGGAGGTAGAGGGAGGAAGTGGGGAGAGAGAGAGAGAGAGAGAGAGAGAGAGAGAGAGAGG